>BTPG01000005.1:149779521-149812195 GCA_036245525.1 Semisulcospira habei | reverse complement strand
ATTCAACAGTGTTTTAAAACATACCTTGAGGTTTAACACATTTTCTGACACACTAGACATAAGAACCGAATACCGAGTTTCTGTTCACAGATACACAACTCCGGCGCCGTCTATGCGAGAATTTGTTTCTGTTTGACTACTGTAGGAATGACGGAGTGGAGGACGGGTGACACGAGTGTCATGTGCTCGGTCATGAGCAGTCTGAGTTTTTCCTCCTCTGTCTGCAAGCCATATGTCCTGCTCTTTAGAATGTTAATGGTAGCGTGACTCTCTTCACCTCCCTGCTCACCATGAAGCGCCAAACCAAATCCCCACTTTGTCATAAATTCAACGCAGTGACATTCCAGGATATGTTGTTTCGGAATGATGCTATTGGCTGGAAAAGTACTTCGAAAAAAACGCATGTAGTTTGCAATCTTGTCATTGATGTCTTGCATTGATTCATTCTTGCTCTTCACCGGCATTTTGTGAGAAACATTAGTATGAACTTGTGAGTAAAGGTCGTTCAGAATTCGGAACTTTAAGGATATGTCATGCGCTGCTGCATGAAGTTTAGGATCATCTGTCAGCTTCATGGTATTGCTGATAACACTGTCACCAACATCAGTCAACACATCATACTTCAAGTAACGGTGGCAGTGGTTGCCAACAAACGAACGGCCATGGTATGCTTGCATGAATATCTTATTCCTCTTTAGTGCTTCGTCAAGGCCAGAAGTGACAGGCCCGCACAGAAATGGCAACTTTGTCTCTTCTCTCAGAGCTTCTATTTTGTCCTCGAATTCTGCTACCCGCTGCATCTTCTGCTCACGTCGTTCATCAAAATTCTTCGCACTCTCATTGTGTCTCTTGTCGCTCAACACTGCAATACCCTCAGTCAGCTGTTTTCTTTTTTCCAGTTCTTTGATGACTCTTACTTCTGAAATGTACTTTTCAAAAGGTGTGTTTTCATCATGTGCCTCCTTTCCCTCGGCCAGTCTTTCAGCAATGGCTTTATCAAGTTCGTGGCATTCTTGCTCAAGGAGGGAATGATGTTTTTTTACTATACCTAACAGAAGATGGAGGTATGGTGGTGCCGTTTGCGAAATCTCAACATCAAAGATTGGTTCATGTACAACATTGTTGTAACCCTTGGCATTCTTTTTGTCTCCTCCTGCACGAATGTATCGCCTGTAATCCCTCTTGATGTTGTTCAGAGTTCGTTGTTTCACTTGTACTCGCTCATGTGGAGCTCTTTGTAGCTGACTTTTCGAAGCTGTGCACCAAAGACAAGGGTGGACCCCTTGTGCTCCTGAGAGACCAAAAAGTTTGAGGAGAAAATCGTAATCGCCAAACAGAAATACACGTATATGTTTTTCTTTCCATTTCATGGTTTGGAGAACTGACACCTGCTCTTTAAACGGCTGCAAAATTGTTTGAAGATTTTCATGACTGTCTTTACAGTTAGCCATACACACCAAAAACGTATTGTGTTTAGAGTTAGGGTTTTGGAGATTAGCAACTTGAAGCATTGTTTTATAACTGTTACCACCATGATCTCCTCCTAGTTTTATCCAAATTTCATCTTTTGGTATTTGTTCATGCCATTCAAGAAGATTTGCAGCTTCATACTTGTCAAGCAGTTCAGGAACAAAATGTGTGAGATCTTCTATGTATGCGACAGGCGTTTTCTGGCTTTCTTTCTTGTTTGTGACTTTGTTTTCAAAGGTCAGATTCTTTTGTTCAATGGTCACTCTGCCACAGAGTGCTTCCTTCTGGGCCTGCCTTTCTTTTCTTTCACTTTCAAGGTTGACCCCAATACTTCTCATGAAGCGTTTATATGTTCTGTACTTGGACCAGCTTAATCCTAGATTGGTTCTCAGCGCAATACCCTGTTTTCTACAGATATACACGGATCGCCTATGGCCTGCTCTGTCTAATATAGCAGTCATTTTTTCATTTCTTTCTCGTTTTAACTCGTCAGCTATTTGTTCAGTTTCGTCCACCTCTGATCCGCCAGACATATTCGCTCTAGCACGGGCTAGCACCTTCGACCTTCTTTGTATTACGGCCGATGATGCCACTGTTGTTGGTTTTCTCGGTTTGGGTATGTGCATAAAATACAAAGGCTGTCCTCCAGTCTTGCAACGAATTGTGGCATCAGCTGATTCATTAAGCATTGTGCGGTTTAGTGCCGTCTGATATTTTTCTTCCTCCTTTGTCAGTGGCGTCTGCAGTTCCTGGATAGGTCGAAGGCTGGGTCGTTTGATATGTGGAGATGTGGCAATATCGACACCCGTTTTTTCAATGGGTGAAATGGCTATTTCATGCGTCCGCTTGGCTGGTGGAGATGGGGTCCACACTCTTTGTAACGGCGACGTTTGAGCATCGACTGTGCATGGCGTTTTACGGGGAGTAGACGTCGGCGGAATAAAACCTTGTATACCACCATCACCTTCATTAGTGCTGTTATCAGTGTCAGTGTTATGAGTGTCACATGCCGCGGATTGAAACGATCGTTTCTTTCCATGCCGGGAACCCCGCTTCACTGGTCGTCCTCCTTTACCTAGCTGCATGAAGTGAACACACGCGACACATTCTTCAACACTCGTATTTGGATCGAACATGGTCCAAATGTGTTGTGATGAGGCAATATCATACGCCGCATTTCGTGTTGTCTCCTCGGACACACGTGTTTCAGTCGAGTCTATCCGTTTCATCCGACAATAGCAACTCCTACACATTGTTTTGGAGTGCATCATGTCTTTGTCTTCCTGGATATTAATTCCATAACACTTGTGGATTAAGTGTTCATAATTGATACAAAGAAATGGCTTTTTATCTGTGTATCTCTTTTGTGATCTCCCGCCACATATTCTGCACAATGCATTTACTCTCATTGTATGGAACACACCTGTGTGTACACAGACTGTACGCGTTTCATCAGACTCCATCATGATCAAAAGTTAAATCAAAAGTACATTTACAAGGTTGACTGTTAGTGTTACACTATTTCCCAAGAAAGAAACGAGGCTATCTCCTCAATAGTATCCGTGTAACTAAGCCCTCTCTTTCCCCAATGCCGGGAGTGTACACCAAGTCGGATGTCTGGAACTTGTCTGTCGACACCTGTCAGTGACCTCATTAATTACCCTCCTGCTTCCGTCCCCCACCATGAACCCAAAATCCATTAAGTGATACGTACTGTAGGCATGCTAACCCTTATGCATGCAAGTGTGTTTCACTGGGAAAAGTAGCGTCTTTGTGTTATGGCTGTGGGAACGTTGTCAATTTCACAATAAATTCTCGTTCTCGTACGCATCAACAAATTCCCGTTCTCTTTATTTTCACCATGACCTGCTACACAAGTGCAAGTCGTAATGTTGTCATGTTTGGTATCAGTGTGTAGGTGAGAATTTCAACTTTTGAACGATGTTGCTTCCACAACAGTCACTGTAGGCAGAGATGTGTTATGAATACAAATGTGTAGGTAGTTGTTATAGCGGCAGAGAGCCGGTCACGCCGTGTACCGCACAGTAGCAAACTTCAAGTGCGATATAAATAGAATGAGCGGGCGAGAGTGGAATGTTACCTCGCGGCAGCCTTATCTCTCTGGCGGCTGGAAGCGAACTAAGTGTCAGCTATGGTAAAGGCGTGGTTTACAGACAACATCTGTAATTTACAGCTTATTCGCCGATGTATGCAGCAGAGGCTAAGAGCTAATCGGGGTCAAGCACAGTAGTACTGTAGACAAAGACGGCTGCTGCGCTATTCGTATCCCCAGCGGAAGCGAGACCGCATAGCTGGTGCATTATCAGTGATGGTATTTAGCGCGCTGATAGCAAGGGGAAGGAGGCTGCCTCGCTATCTCAGTGCTCCCGCGAAGCCGATCTCTTAAGTGTGCTGGCTCGCGCCGGCGGGCATAGAGCTGAAAACTAAAGAGCATAGGCTAAACTGCCGTGTAAGGCACTGTCATCCGAGTATTTTATAAAAAGATAGAGTCAGTTAGTTAGTTATTTGGGTTTAACACCGAGCAGGCAACTAAGGCCATCTCACGGCGGGGTAGAGTCAGTGCCACTACAATCGTTAGTGTAGAGTGTGAACAGCACATGGGAGAGGACTGTACCTTGAGGGGTGCCTACAGAAGTGGACCGGAGGGATGAGAGAGCTGTTTAAAAGCGAACTGACTGGGTCCTATTTACAAGGAAGTTGACAATCCATAGGATAAGCCTTGGAGTTACATTGTAACAGATAAGTTTTTGAGTTATGAGATAGGGTTGATGGCGCTGAAAGATGGTGCTGATTTGGAACTTTGAACACAAATTTATGCGAAGGGACTAAAATCTTTGGGTTGAATTATCTAAAGTTTGCAACTCTGGCCATCGGTAGCCCTTTTTGTCAAAACCACAACTGACAGCCAATGGGTTAATATTATATGCCAAGTATTTTTTAAGCAAAAGTCTGGCAGAAACATCTCTAATTTGTTACATCTGAAAAAAATATTATAGGTGAAGTGTGTTTGTATGGTGTCTGATTAACAAGAAACAACATTGGATGAACCATAACCCACAAAGTCCCTTCTATATGAGAGCTGTCAAGGGTCTCTACCTTTTGTCTTTGACTTGATTCTGATGTTGAAATATCTCTGTTTGAAAAAGCGTCACAGATGTGCCTATGCGTGATAGTGAACTCTGTAAGGGGCGCGTGTAGTGCATACGCGTCATTGGTTTGTCAAACGTCATTTGTCATGATGTATTTTATTGGTTTTTACATAATTTTATATTTAACATGAGCTTTTGCTTCAAGATTTGAAAAAATGGTGACAAAACTAGAATTTCATGGTACAATTTCAGTCTTGCTATAATTTGTGTAAAATGAGATTGACTTTACCTAGCTACATGCTATACTAAGTACACCTGCATGCTCTTCTGAAAGCGTGTCAATGTGCGTGTGTATGCGTGTGCGTGCGTGCATGCGCGCACTCCAAACATCAAGAGGCATAGATGTTCATGCGCCATCCCAGCACATGAGGATCTATGCCTCTTGGAAATGCACACATATGTGTGAGAGAGAAAGCGAGCGAGAGAATTACGTCATATTTAGAGTATGTCTGCGTGGTGACGGATTTACTTCTTTTACGCCATCGCCACTGTCCGACTTTCTCGAGATGTCAAGGTATTTTACGGTTTCAATTTTTGTTTTTAAAGAATTAATTTTTACTGAAAAGTTGAAAGGGTACAAAGCTGGCTAACGAACTCGTCCAATGTCTTTCTCCAAGCTAGCTATGTCAGTTCACCTGAATGCTCTTCTGAAAGCGCAACGATGTGTGTGTGTGTGTGTGTGTGTGTGTGTGTGTGTGTGTGTGTGTGTGTGTGTGTGTGTGTGTGTGTGTGTGTGTGTGTGTGTGTGTGTTAGTCCATGCATTCCAAACATCTCCAAGAGACATAGATTCTCATGCGCTCTCTGAGATGTTTGGAGCGCGCGCGCATGCATGCACTAACACGCACCGACGCGCTTTCAGAAGAGTATGCAAGCGACCCGTGTACTTAGTATATCATGTAGCTAGGTAAAGTCAACCTGCTTTCACACAAATTATAGCAAGACTGAAATTGTACCATGAAGTTCTTGTTTTGTCACCATTTTCTCAAGCCTATGAAGTGAAAGTGAAACTCATATCACGTAAAATATAAAATTATGTAAAAACTAAAACTTACGTCATGACAAATGACGTTTGACAAATCAATGACGCGTATGTCCTGCGCCCCTTATAGAACTCACTGACGCATTAGCAAATCTGCGAGACTTTATCAAAACGAGATAATTCAACATCAGAATCAGCTCAAAGACAAAAGGTAGAGACCATTGACAGCGAGGACAGCTCTCATATAGAAGGGACTTTGTGGGTTATGGTTCATCTTGTTTCTTGTTACTTCAATTGTGAGAGGTTTAGGTCTGCCTGCCTTTGACATCATGGACATGCTATTATTTAAATTCGCCCCACCGTGACCCGTCTTAAAAAGTCCCTTCTTAGAAGGGACTTAAAACCCTGAAATAGCATCTTATTTTGAAGCACAACAAAATGGATTCAGCAGCAGCAGCAGCAGCAGAACAATCACTGCAAGACTGACATCACATTGTGTGGGTCATTCACAATGATCATATGACAGGTATTACCTCTGTAGCTGGTTCTGCTGTTTCTGTCAAAACCCGTGCCGCCTCCTCTGTTGTTGGTGTTTGTTCAGATGGGGCTGGTGGAACCTGAGAATATTCACATTTAAACATTCTGTACAAAGTTGAAAACATGACAGGAAAGTCAGTTAATATCATATTATAAAGATAATCATTACAATCTTCTACAAAATACCACAATTATGCATAAACTCGCACAAAAAATAATGAAGCATGGTAAATTAATATAATAATTATAGTCTATATTAGAAGAATCAAACAACTGTCCATCTTCTTATGGGTTTACAAATCATTACATCAAGCTGATTTCTTTTAGAGATTCATGCAAGATTGAGTATGTGTGCAGGGAGGACCAAACCCACTAGCACACTGCCAAATGCCAGGACACTTCTTGTCCAGCAAGGCAAAGTTAAATGAATGATGAATGCAAATTTTGCAACAAAAACGTACACACAGCTGTTTGAGCTACCACTAGTACACCCCCAATAAATGGACTCCCAGATTTCACTCAGTATTCTAATTGGTTACTAAGGTCCTAGAACATTTGGACCTCCCTGTGTCTAGAATTGTACATACTTGGGTCATGTCAATTGTCTCCCCTTTCTCAGCTGCATGTATCAAAGGTTGAAGTCCCTAAAACAAGAAAACACGTTTTGATAATGGAGATTTTTCTATACAAAGCAGGAAACAAATATTGCATGAAAGAGTTGATGAACATGAGTATGCCCACATGCACACACACACACCAATACGTACCTTGACAACTCTCATGTGTCGCAGAGCCAAATCAACCTGTCCGGCTCTCTTGGCCTTGATAGCTGCCAGTTTATACTGGTTGATCCTAAGGCGCACTGTTTCTGTGTCCTGGATTTGCCGTGTGGCTGGAGGTAAGAATATCAAACATATTACATTTTATGGACATAACACCACTAGCATAATAACTACACAACAATGCTTTTTAAGTCCCTTCTATTTATAGAAGGGACTTTTAGGATGGGTTGCAGTGGGGCGAATTTAATAGCATGTCCATGATGTCAAAGGTGGGCAGACATAACCTCTCACAATCAAAGTAACAAGATAAAAATTACGTCATGTCTAGTTAAAATACATTTTAGAGAAAAATACATTTGTTTCTTCACCAAAAACATTACCGATGGCATTACTATTAGGAAGAATAGCGAAGAGGAGGAGGGGGCCGCCCCCTACATCCTACCCCTGCATTAAGCTTATCGAGGCTCCCTGTAGGCGCAAACTCCTGACGATTTAAGCTAAGTATTACCTGTGGCGCCGAGAGGGAGTGTTGCGCCGCTGCGATGTCCCCCACTAGGGCCAGGTTCTCGCACTGGCCAGAGAGGTCTCTGAGGTAGAACCGTGCAAAGGTTCAGCATCGTGCATGGCGCGGGAAGTCTCAGGGGAAGGTCGGAGGCGAGGCTCAGGAGGTCGGCAGTCCAGCTCTTGTTCCAAATGAACGGGGTCACCAGAAACAGTACTGCGTTGCAGCCCCTGAGCTTCAGTGGGACTTTGGGCACCAGCACGGAGGGAGGGTATGCGTACGCCAGCAGGCCGTCCCTGGAGATGGAGAGGGCACCCACAGCTAGGGTGAGGGGGGCCGGAAAGGCCGATACCAAGAATGGCAGCTGCCTGTTCCATCTCATCGCAAAAAGGTCGATCATGGGCGTCTCCCAGCGCGTGCATATCATGTCGGGGCATAGGGACCACTTGGTGTGGAGTAATAGGCCCTGCCGCGAGAGGGAGTCTGCCAGCACATTCAAGTGGCCTCGGATGTGCCATGCCCGAAGCGAGAAGCCATGATCTCTGCACAACAGAGCACTTGATACCGTAGGATGCAGAGGGAAGGGAAGTGCGTCCCGCCCTGCTTCTGGATGTAGGCCACGACTGTTTTGTTGTCAGAGAGAATCAGGACCTCCTGACGCCTGAGGTGTGTCTCCCAGGCGATGAGGGCGAACCAACTGCCTTCAACTCCAGCCAGATGATGTGCTTGCCCGCCAGGTCCGGAGGCCAACGGCCTGCGACTGCGCTGAAGTCCGGGAGCTGGTGCGCTCCCCACCCGGAGAGGCTTGCGTCCGCGCAGAGTGACAGGCGGGGTAGGGGGGAGTAGAGGGGTACTCCCATCGCTAGCCAAGGCAGGTCTGTCCATCTCTGAAGGTGTGGCCTGACAAGCTGGGACACCAGGACCAAGGCTGTGAGGTTGTCCGTGGATGGTGCCAATGAAGCAGGAGATGCAGCTGGAGCGACCGCGAGTAGAGCCTGCCGAGATGTAAAAGGTCCGCCGCTGCGCTCATGATCCTCAGTAGCCAAACCCTGGCAGGAAACACCTGGGGGCAAGACACTTGCAGGGCCAGCCCCGCCAACGTCTGGACACGCGCCTCAAGTCTCACCATGTTGAGGTTGGTCAGGAATTCCATGCCCAGGAGGGTAAACCTGCGGGACGCCGTGAGGTCCGACTTCACCAAGTTGACCAGGAGAGCAGCATGGGCACGTGTAGGTAAGCGTCGGACAAGTCGAGACTGACGGCGAAGTCCAAGGGCTGGACCGACCCTCTCAAAGCTCTGGTCGTTTCCATCCGGAAGGTTGGTGCGGCAATGTACTTGTTCAGTGCCGAAAGATCTATGACGGGCCGCCACTTGCCGTCTGGTCTTGGCCCGACGAAGAGAATGTAGAAGGCCGGAGAGTCGAGATACCACCTGTGGCGGCCTTCTCGAGCAAAGAGTTCACCTCTCCTTGCAGAGCCTCTGCCTTGACTTGGTCATCTGGTGGGGCCACGGAAGCCTCTGGTGGATGAGCAGGGGAAGGGTCTGGAGGTCCGCAGGGCGTGACCCACGGCCTTGTGGGCAGCCTGAAAGCGAGTGGAGGTCGGCCAGAGGTCTTTGGTCGAATCCGTGACTGACTGCCAGGTAGGCCCAAAAAGCAGGGAGCCCTAGAGGGGCACCTGGCGGAGCTGTGACTTCACCGTCGCAGGTAGTCCCGCGCAAGTACCGAGAACGACATCCCGCCGTCTCAAGTCGCAGTAGGCCGCAGCGGCCATGGTATTGGTTGAGGTGTGATAAGCCGCTCAGTTCGCCACTACTGCTACGGAATGTAAGTCGCGCAATGGGGCTGAAGTGTCCGGATCCCAGTAATCCTCCAGAGCCTTGACAACTGCCTGCGTTGCGAGTCCAGAAAACCAGCGCAGGCCAGGGCGTTGCGATCAAGCTGGCTGTCTTCTCCAGGCCGTAAGGCATTCGGAGCTGAATACGCCTGCGGCCTCCTGCCTAGAACTCTGCTGCTATGTTGAGTGACTGTAGGGGGCAGGAGAAGGCTTGGGAGTGTCCGGCATACCAGCGCTGATCAAACCTGATGTCTACTCCCGTCGGTACTTGGAGTTGGATAAAACCTGCTTCCTGCAAGTTGCCCTGTTGCAGATTCATAGAGAATGCGTCCAAGAGATCCCTGAGGACTCAGTCTATTGGCCTGGTGCGGAGGGTCCAAGGAGGCCGAGGCCTTCCTCTTATGCGGTGGGGCGGGCGGGCAGACCTCCAGAGAAAGGATACCCGAAATAAGCCAAGCCACCTCTTCCAACGAGCGAAGGGTCTCCGTACTGAGTGCATGGGCGGCGGAAGTAGAGGACAGGCTGCGAGGAGAACGAGCGGGGCGGCTCGGGGGGATGAGGGACGCAGATCGTAAGGAATTAGGGCCAAAGCAGAGTCCTCAGGGTGGCAGCTGAGGGTGTCGCATAGCGGGGTGACGTCAGCCGCTGCTGACCGCGCTTCTTGGAGTGGGTGGGCCCGGTCCCGGATGGCCTGTCTGGGTCATAGAATCCATCCCCCGCGGAGCTGTGTCCGTTCCCCGGTGAGTGGTGGGGTACCGCCGTTAATGACTCGTCTCCGTGGAGCGGGGTCTGCTGCCGACCACGCTCCTTGGAGCAGGTGTGCAGGGTCTCGGGGGGGGGGGGGGGGGGGGGGAGGGGGGGGGAGGGGGGGGGGAGGGGGGGGAGGGGGGGGAGGGGGGGGGCTTTTCGGACCCAGAGGATGTTTCGACCGCATAGCGGGGTGACTTCAGCCTCCGCTGACTCCGCTGAATCGGGTGGCCAAGGTCCCGGGGGCTAACGGCGTCAACAGGGCCCGATGTGTAGAGAACCCGACAATGTCTGAGGTGGCATGTCTGTGGGGCTCTGGTGTGGCGGGAGGAGCAGGGAGGGAGGGGGGGGCTGAAGTTCCTTAGACCTCATCAGCCGCTCGTGCCGGTAAAACCCCCACAGCTGGGACCAACTCCTCCTTCCAGGGTGTGCACTCTTCACACGTCCGGTGAGAGGCACAACCCAAACCGAGGAGGCACCATGCGTGGGTGTCACTTGGCCACTGACAATCCCCACAAATGGGGCAGGTCTTCACCTGTGCACTGCAACATAGAGCATATTCATGAAACATGACCGCGCGTGGCGACCGAGGCCACTTGAACTGTGCTCACAATGGCTCACCGCTCTTCAAGTCAAAATTCAACAGCAAAATCAACCTTAATTTCCACAGAAAATGCCAGAGCCAGTCCTTAATCCCGACGGCTCATTAGCATTATCCGAGGCCTTACCTTGACATATCCAGCGAAGGCTGAAAACTGCTAGAAAAAAGGTAGTCCTGTCAAAGAATACTTGCGAAGACTGAAACCGGTAACCTAACCCAAGACTGCTCACGTGAGGAGGAAGGGAGACTACTCAGGGTTCATGGTAACTGCTTACTAGAGTTACTTCCCTGGTTGTGTAGGAACACACAACGGGGTTCTTACCTATCTCTCCAACTTACTTCACCCCTACACTCCTTCCCGCTCCCTCCACTCCGCCACTGACCCTCTCCGCCTCCTCATCACCCGCACCAAACTCAGCACTTTCGGCCCCTGCTCCTTCTCAGTATACGGTCCATCCACCTGGAACACTCTCCCACTCTCTCTCTCCGTCAGAAACACTCTCTCTCCTCCTTCCAGTCCGCCCTCAAAACTCACCTCTTTCAACAGTTCTAGCACTATATCACCACAATCCCCACCCCAAGCTGACCGTCGTAATGTATTTTCACTATTTGTGGTATGTGAGTCATTGTCTAAAGCGTGCGCATGCGTGTGCGAGTTGTGAGTGCGCGCTTAGAGTTATAATTATTATAAGATCATGGCTTGGCTTCGCGAACGAAGATTCTATAGGGCTTGCCCACGTCGTCTGCAGGCATTTTCGTGACTGCGGAGGCCAATCTGGGACAGGCAGGTTCGACCGCAGTGGCTGCAGGGGAAGGTCTGGTCAGGGTTCTGAGTTACGACAACTCTGTTTTTTTTTCTTCTCCTGAGCCGCTTGTCCTTGAGGTTAGCTCTGCGAGAGTCCTCAAAGGAGACGGCTGCCTTGTGAATGGTGGAGCGCCAGGTGTCACGGTCCGCAGCAAGCGAAGACCACTGGCGGTGGCTGATTTGGCAGGCACCAAGTGACTTCTTGAGACCGTCTTTGTATCTCTTCTTTGGTGCCCCTCTGTCTCGGTGTCCAGTGGCGAGCTCGCCGAACAGAGTGATCTTGGGTAGGCGATGATCCTCCATCCTGGAGACGTGCCCCGCCCAGCGAAGCTGTGTCCGCAGCAGCAAAGCCTCGATGCTCAAAGTTTCCGCCTGTTCAAGGACCTCGACGTTGGTGACATAGTCACTCCAGTGAATGCTGAGGATGGTACGCAGGCAGTGCTGGTGAAAGCGTTCGAGGAGTCGTAGTTGGCTGCGGTAGAGGGCCCAGGACTCGGAACCGTACAGCAGGGTGGTGAGGACGACAGCTCTGTACACGCTGATCTTGGTGCCTTTTTTCAGCTGTTGATTGTGCCACACCCGCTTGAATAGTCGCCCGAAAGCACTGTTCGCTTTTGCCAGCCTGTTGTCCAGCTCCTTGTCCAGCTTGGCGTCTGACGTGATGATGCAGCCGAGGTAGGTAAACTGGTGTACAGACTTCAGTTCGGACTCGCCGATGGTGATGTGTGGAGGGCGATGCTCTTCCTTAGGTGCTGGCTGATGAAGGACCTCTGTCTTTTTCAGACTGACCTCAAGTCCAAAGAGCTGGGCGGCATCTGCGAAGCAGGACGTAATGCGCTGCAAGGCTCTCTCTGTGTGTGCAACGAGGGCAGCGTCATCAGCAAAGAGCAGCTCACGAATCAATTGGTCTAGGGTTTTCGTGTGGGCCTGCAGTCGTCTGAGGTTGAACAGGCTGCCATCGAGACGATACCTGATGTACACTGCGTCGTCATCGTCGAGGTCCACTGTGGCCTGCTTCAACATCATGCTGAAGAAGATGGTGAAGAGGGTCGGTGCCAGCACGCAGCCTTGCTTCACGCCGTTGCGAATGGGGAATGGTTCTGAGAGGTCACTGTTTAGTCTGACCTGGCCTTGCTGGTCCTTGTGGAGCTGGACGATCATGTTGAGGAACTTTGGGGGACAGCCTAGTCGCTCCAGGATCTGCCACATACCTTGCCTGCTCACAGTGTCAAACGCTTTTGTTAGGTCGACAAACGTTACGTACAGCCCTTTGTTCTGCTCGCGGCACTTCTCCTGAAGCTGTCTCAGCACAAAGACCATGTCGGTGGTACTCCTGTTGGCTCTGAAGCCACACTGGCCCTCTGGGAGGAGGTCTTCAGCGATGGCAGGTACCAGCCGATTCAGGAGCAACCTTGCGAGAATTTTCCCGGCAATGGACAGCAGGGTAATTCCACGATAATTAGAGCAGGCAGACTTCTCTCCTTTGTTCTTGTACAGGGTGATGATGACTGCATTACGGAGATCCTTTGGTAGTGTTCCTTTTTCCCAGCAGCAGAGAAAGAGGTCGTGGAGCTTGTTGTGCAGTGCTGGGCCTCCATGTTTCCATATCTCCGGCGGGATTCCGTCAACGCCTGCTGCTTTGCCACTCTTGAGCTGGTGAGGGTCTCTTCGGCGGTGGGCGGTTCGTCCAATTCAACCTTTAGTGGAAGGTGTGGGATTTGGAGGATGACTGTTTCTTGAACAGTGCGCTCAGCGCCGAAGAGGTCCTGAAAGTACTCCGACCAGCGGTTCAAGATGGAGGTATTATCTGTGAGGAGTGCCTGTCCATCAGCGCTTCGCAGGGGACTTTGTACCAGGTTCCTAGGGCCATACACTGCTTTCAGTGCTTCGTAGAAGCCCCTGTAGTCACCGTTGTCAGCGGAGCTGGGTCCTCTGTGCGAGTCTGGACCACCACTCGTTCTGGAGTTCTCTAAGCTTGAGCTGGAGACTGCTGCAGATGAGGCGGAAGGCAGACTTCTTCACAGGGCAGGAAGGCTGGGCTAAGTGGGTCTGGTGAGCGGCTCTTTTTTTTGCTAGAAGTTCCTGGATCTCTACGTCGTTTTCGTCAAACCAGTCTTTGTTCCTCTTTCTAGCAAAGCCCAAGACTTCCACAGACGATTTTACAATAGCAGTTTTCAGTTGTTCCCAGAGTGTTTCAGGGGAGGAGTCTGCTGGATCACCTGTGTCTTTGAGCATGCGCTGTAAATCGGCCTGAAGGGCAGCTTTCTTGTTGCCACACTGAAGGCTGGCAACATCAAGCTTTTTCTTGGGGGGGCCCCCTTTCTTGGGTTTCAGCTTGAGGCGGAGCCTGAGTTTGCAGCGAACAAGGCGG
Organism: Semisulcospira habei; assembly: GCA_036245525.1. NCBI lineage: Eukaryota > Metazoa > Mollusca > Gastropoda > Semisulcospiridae > Semisulcospira > Semisulcospira habei. The sequence goes on along the minus strand of BTPG01000005.1, from coordinate 149,798,394 downwards.
TGGTCAGTGTGGCACTCTGCGCTGGGCATCACTCTGGTTAGGAGGACGTCACTGCGGTCCCTCTGACGCACTAGGACATAGTCGATAAGGTGCCAGTGCTTGGAGCGAGGATGCATCCAGGTGGTCTTTCGACTGTCCTTTTGCTGGAAAGTGGTGTTGGTGATAACAAGTTGCTGCTCTGCACAGAGCTCCAACAGTAGGCGACCATTGTTATTGCAGTTCCTAACGCCATGCTTGCCGAGGGCTCCTTTCCAGGCTTCAGAGTCTTGGCCCACTCTGGCGTTGAAGTCGCCAAGGATGATGACTTTGTCGTCTGCAGGGGTGCTCTGCAGGAGGCTGCGCAGGTCAGAGTAGAACTTGTCTTTTTCTGCAGGCTCTGCCAGGAGGGTTGGGGAGTACACACTGAGAAGGGCGACGTATTGCTGGTGTCTCAGTGGGAGGCGCATGGACATGATGCGGTCGGAGTGACCCGTTGGTAGGTTTTCCAACTTAGTCGCAATGGGGGTCTTCACCATGAAGCCCACGCCTTTCTGATGCAGGCCTGCCTGACCAGTAGAGGGTGTAGCCAGCGCCAAGTTCTTGGAGGCTGCCTTCCTCCGGGAGGCGTACTTCGCTGAGCGCGGCGATGTCGATGTTTAACCTCCGCAATTCATGGGCAATGAGGGCGGAGCGACGCTCAGGGCGTCCGCTGTCTGCTGTGTCGAGCATGGTTCGGATGTTCCAGCATGCTACGTTGAGTCTGGTCGTGGTCGTCATGAGAGTGGATCCGTTGTTTTTTCTTGTTTTCTGACCGCATGAGAAGATGCCTGTTGACCGCGGCTAGCCAACTGGGGTTACGAGGGGATGAGCTTTGGTTAGGCCACCTTTTCTAGGCCCCTCTCCGTGTGGAGCAAGCAGTGCTGTCCCTAGAGAAGGCTGCTTGGTCGTTCAGGGTGTGCCGAGTGACGTTGTCATCCCCGGGTCAACATCAGGCGACCAATATCCTGAACCGCCTACATGCAGGTTTGAGACTGCGGCTTCCAGTGACATCTTTCACCTGCCGTTTTGCCCCTTGCCCATCGCTACAGGACTTGGAAAGTTCAGTGTCATAGTCTATGGGCGTTTCCTAAGCCTGCGCGGTGGAGCTTTTTGGTGGAGTGCAGTGTGCGCAGTACTGGCCCCACCCTTTAAACCCTTGGTTCGTTTGCCATGGCCTAGCCTTGGTTCGTTTGCCATGGCCTATTATAAGATAAGCGCATTATAAATACCGTAATTATTATTATTATTTATGAAATCGGTAAGCTAAGTGTACCTTCCTAATAGTAATGCCATCGGTAATGTTTTTGAAGAAACAAAGAAGCAACTCCGTCACCACGCAGACATACTCTGAATATGACATAATTCTGTCTCTCACTCACTCGCCTGTTTGTCTATATCATACAGAATCTAAATTGTATCTTAAGTAACAGCAAAAGACAATCACAAATATATCAACCCTTTGGCTGTCAGTAGCACTGTTTGTTGGGGGTGACTGCAGTGTTGAAAATAAAAATGGTCATACCTGGCACGCCAGCCTGGTCAGCGAGTCGTTCAATGTCTGCAAGAGAGTAAGGGCATGTGGACATGTCGAGAGGTTTGCCCATTTCATAGTCATGCAGCACCTCAGTCAAAGCCTGTTAGATCAAAAACATTAGCACAGATTACCTATTTGTCCATCTTTAACACAATTAATGAAAACATCTGTTCTTCTCCTTCCTTTTGAATGCCCCAGAAAGACAGAGCTTTTTAATCATATGACATCTTGTTTACTCCCATGCCTTCTGTCAACAGGAGGCAAAAAGCCCTTATGGCTCATATGTGTGACCAGTCCATATAATAAGCATGACCTTTGTGACCATGAACTTTCCCAAAAGTCACTGAAATGTGTCATCAAGTGTATGAACATAAGTAAAGGGTTGGCTTTCATACCATCGAAATCTGAGTTTTCTCAAAACATTTTCACAAAATTGTCAACCCTATGTGAACTTTGTGAGGGATTGAGGGATTAGTATACAGAGAAAGGTGCTGTCATCAGCTACCTTTATGACAAGTGTGATTGAAAAGTTTGCAAAAACTTTGAAAAAAACTTCAATTCTATCAAAAACTGGCATTTTCAAACACTTGCCGACCTCCTGTTACCCTTGACCTTTCTGAGGGGTCACCTAAAATAGAATGCATAGAAAGGTCTTGCATTTGTGTATCTCTGTACCAAGTTTGGTTTTGAAATTGAAAATATCATTTGAGGAGAAACAGTTTGTGTCAAAATGTGGCTATTTTGACCCCTTTCTGGACTCTTTGTGACCTTCACCTTTGAGAGGTCACTGAAATCAGTATGTTTAGGAAGGTTTTGCCACAAAGTATCCTTGGGCCAAGTTTTAAGTCTGAGGCTTGAATCGTCTTTGAGAAATGCCAGAGTTTGAGTTTACCACAGATGACAGACGGATGACAGACAGATGATGGATGGCCCATTACACAGACTCACTTTTGCTATAGCACAAGCCAAAAAGCCACTAAGGAAAAAAAAAAGCCACCTCCACCCCAATAACACACACACACCCCTTTTCCCCTTTCAGCTGGTTGCTATTATATGTTTCATTTCATTGTAGTTTGGCTCCTCTCAAACCCCATAGTTTTGAGTACCAGTGCTTACTGCTTTAACTTAGTTGAAATGTTGATGTCAGGAAAGTTGCGATGGGGGTCAAGGGGATCACAGGCAGAGCCTCTATGATCCCCTGCAAATTTCAAAATTTTAACGGCTTGGGGAAATTTTCAGGAATTTCTGAAAAAGGGGACTTCTAATCTCAGGAATTCCTGATTTCCCGGCAGTCAACTTTCATCCATGGATACATAAAAAATAATAATGTCAAACCAACCTTGGCGTTGTTGTGAAGCTGAGCTTCCATTTCTGCGTCCCCTCGAGCAGCCGCCAATTTTGCTGCGCGGGCACTCAGTCCACTCATTTTGGTCAACAATTCAACAGTTCGCCTATACTCCTCTGTCTGTTGCCCTGGAAAATATAAGAAATACAATATGACATCCATAATGTAGTAAAACTGTTGTCGCAAGGATTTCACATGAAAGGAAAACAGAAAATAGAGTTTGAAAACCCTTTAAGACAGAAACATGAAACACTACGTTTCGGATCAAAGATCCTTCTTCACAGTGATATGGAAACAATGTAGAACAGAAAAGAACACACAATAGAAAGAAAAGACATCATCCTGTATAGAGAAAATTTAGAATGACTTAAACAAAATGTATTTTTCTCTAAAATGTATTTTTTCGAAAAATACTTACCGATGACATTACTATTAGGAAGGTACACTGAGCTTACCAATTTCAGCCCCAGAACCCGTTGTGTTGCTACACAACCAGGGAGTTAACTCTAGCAAGCAGTTACCATGAACCCCGAGTATTCTCCCTTCCTCCTCACATGAGCTGTGTAGTCACGCCACCAGTCTTATTCTTAGCGTACTGGCGGCAAGTGGGGTAGGTGGGAGGGCGCTTTGAGTAATGCTATCGGTAAGTATTTTTTTCGAAAAAATACATTTTAGAGAAAAATACATTTGTTTCTTCAAAAACATTACCGATGGCATTACTATTAGGAAGAACAGCGAAGAGGAGGAGGGTGCTGTCCACAACATCCTACCCCTGCGTTAATCTTAGCGCTGCTCGTGTGAGGCGCAGATTTCTGCTAAGCAGTACCACGGCACTGAGAGGGAGTGCTGCACCTCCGCGATGTCCCTCCCCCTAAGGCCAGGTTGACACGTTGGCCGCAGGGTTCTCTGCGATAGAACTGGGCGAAGGTCAATTCTGCCCGCCAGCCCACTGCCACTACAATGTCCCTCACAGCGCAGTCGTGGTCACGCGCGACGCTCGTTGAAACGGCTCTGACCACATGTGCACAGGTCTGCTGCCTCTAGCTCCCCGCGGGGCGCGGGCCTCGGACCTGATAACGTCCCTTGTCGAGTGGCTCTGACCTCATGTGCACTGACCCGCAGCCACTAGCTGGCAGGGATTCCATGCCTGGTCACGGCCCTAGTGTGGTCCGCGTTCATCCATGCAAGTACCCACGGGGGGGATCAGCGAGGGCCAGCGGCCACTGTCCCTCAAAGTGGACAACAGGTCGTTGAGGTCTGCGCGCTGCTGTGATAGCCTCCACTGCCGCCCCCGAGAAGCCTCTTGCGGTGAGGGCCTGCCGCACCACCTCCCGGCATGTAGGAAACGTCTCTCCGAGCAAGGGTGGAAGAGATCCGGGGCTGTATCAGCATCACGCTTGGCCGGAGTCGCCTCCAGGGAGGCCTCGGCGAGGCTCAGGAGGTCGGTGGTCCAGCTCTTGTTTCCACTGAACAGGGCCACCCGAATCAGTACTGTGTTGCAGCGCCTGAGCGTCCGTAGAACCTAGGGTACATGCATGCCATCAGGCCGTCCGAAGCAAGATGCTGTGATCTCTACACCCCCGGAGCACTTGATCCAGAGGGATGTCATGGAAGGTTGCGTCCCACCCTACTCCTAAAGTAGTCCACAACAGTGTATGGACGGAGCGAATCTGGACCTTCTGAATTCTGCGGAGTCTCACAAGCAAAGAAGGCGAGCCAACTGCCTTAACTGCAGTCCATTGATGGCTCACCCGCAAGGTCTGGTGACCAATGGCCCGCAGTTGCGCTGAACTCCGGGAGCGAGAGCGCTCCCCATCCCGAGAGGCTTGTGTCAGCACAGAGAGGCAGGAGGGGTAATCACTTGGCTAGCCAAGATGGGTCCGTCCGACTCCGAAGATGTGGCCGGACAAGCTGGGACACCGGGGCCCCGGCCGCGAGGTTGTCCGAGGACGGGTTCCAATGAACCAGGCGATGCAGCTGGAGCGGCCACGAGTAGATCCTGCCGAGAGGTAAACGGTCCGGCGCTGCGATCCTGTGTCCCAGCAGCTGTAGACAAACCCTGGAAGGAACCACGTCGGTGCAGGACACTTGAAGGGCACACCCCACTCCATTCTGGAAATGCGCAGTGGGTAGACTCACCAAGAGGAGGTGGGTTAGAAATGCCTGCCGTGGTGGGGAACCCGTGGGACGGCGGGAGGTCCAGCTTCCCTAAGTTGACCAGCTAGCCGAGTCACTGTAGAAGGAAGAGCAGTGCATCCCTATCGCCAGCCAGCGTGGCCACGTCCTGGTACCTGCCCGCAGAAGGTGACGGGAGATCACAGCAAGCCGAGGGGAGCACGGCCTGTGCAGCGAAGCGTCGGACAAGTCAAACTGATGCCTAAGGCCATGGGTTGGATGAATGCCCTCCAGGCTCTGGTTGCTTCCATCTAGCAGGTCGGTGCGGCAAATCCCTATGCAGCGCCGAGAGATCTACAACGGGCCGCCCCTTGCCAACTGGACTTGGAACGCTGCAGCAGCGGCTGTAGAAGGCCAGTGAGTCTTCTCTTCCAGCAACGAACACCTCCATGGCGGTCTGCTAGAGCAAGGAGGTCACATCACCTTGCAGGGCATCTGCCTAGACCTAGTCGGCTAGAACTCACGTCCCGAGAGGGGAGCATCGCAGCGAAGACGGAGACCGAAAGTAATTGTCGATCCTCCGAGAAGGTAGTCAGGACCCAAGGGGCGTCGCTGTGCAGCTCCAGCTTCCCACCGATTGGTGCTCCCTGCAGGAGTCAGTGGGGCCCACCCGAAGGCGAGGCCACGGGTCCCCGGGGCGCTCTGAGCCAGGAGGGAGCCAGGAGGGGGCCAGGATCGGGAAGGCGCGTGTGGGGCCCAGGAAGGGGTGAGCGGAGGTCGGTCCAGCGGCACTGGGCCCGAAGTCCCTGGTCGTATGTGACCGTCTGCCCGGTGATCCCCACAGAGGCATGCCTCCGAGCGGAGCCTGGCAGAGCTGTGACTTCACTGGCGTGGGAACGCGCACCCGACCTGAGAACGATGTCCCCGCGCATTCAGTTGCAGTTGTCCACTGTGGCCATGGCGTCACTAAGGAATGCTGTGCCACGGCCGACGGCTCCCCGGGGTCCTCCACCCGCCTAACGACTGCCTGCGGTGCGAGCTCCCGGAACAACGTTGAGCGACGGCAGGGGCAGAAGAAGGGTCGGGAGTGTCTGGCATACCATCAACTCCAGCCGGCCACTAGGTATCGGAGAAACCCCCTGTCCTGCAAGCCACAGAAGAGCGTAGAACACGACGAAGAGGTCTCGGCAGCCTGGAGGCTGAGGCAGAGACTTCCACCGCTTGCGCTGGTGTGGGGCGTCCACCAAGGTCGAGCCCTTCCTCTTGAGCAGTGGGCCGGGATGCCACCGCCGGAGGCAGAATGCCCGACATCAACAGCACGGCCTCTTCCAACGAACGGGGGGTCCCCCTCCTCAGAGCGGGAGCTGCCGGGCGGCATGCGCCTGCTCTCCAAATCGCGAGGGCCAGGGATCCTGGGTCTCGACGGGCCGAGGAGAAGTCCGCCGGGGCAGGAGGGATCTGGTCTTCAGACTGGAAAGCGACGTTCCCGCACACCAACTGGGGAGAAGAGTGAGGGCACAACTGCTGTCTGTGGTGCAGGCGCCAGAGCAACGTGGCGGAGTTCCTCTTGGAGGCCGGCGGGGGTAAGCTGTCGCTCTGGTGAGTAGTCCCGCAACTCGGAGAAGCTGCCTGGTCTAGCATCCGTTAGCCGTGGCCTGGAGCGCAAATTATGCTGAGGGGAGGCGAGAAGGCCATTCCCGCTCCTGCGACATCAAAAGAGGGTACTAGCGCCAACGCGGCTGCTGAGAACTCCAGAGGCGTCAAGATCCGCCCGAGGTCCAGGCGAGGCGCACATCCAGTAGCGGGAGGCTGAAGACGTGTGTGGCCCTTGAGCATAATTAGTGTCCCGTATTACCGTCTGGCCCCTTGGTTCCGGCGCCGCGCGTGGGGTCCACACGAGTGTGCCTGCCCCCGTAGTGCCGTCTGGCCCCTTGACTCCAGTGGTGTAGGCGGCCTATCCGCCACCCTGAGACTGCCCCCCGCTGAGCCGTCCCCGTGGCGCAGGCGGGCGAGGTCTGGGAAGACAACTAGGGGCCAGAGGACCTATCACCGCATAGCGGGGCGTCTCCAGCGGCTGCCGGCCGCTCTCCGTGGACAGCAGGCGGCCACGGGCTCGCACGGCCTATGGGGTTCCAGTCCATAGAGCGGGAGAGCCCAGTCTGTCGTTCACGCTCCTCAGAGCGGGTGGGCTCGGTCTGTCGTTCGCACTTCCCAGAGTGGGTGGGCCCGGCCTGTTGTTCACGCTCCTCAGAGCGGGAGGGCCCAGTCTGTCATACACACTCCTCAGAGAGGGTGGGCCCGGTGTGTCGTTCACGCTCCTCAGAGTGGGTGCGCGCCCGGTCTGACATCCATGCTCCTCAGAGCAGCTGGGCCCGGACTGTCAATTACACCCCACAGAGCGGGTGGTTCTGGTCTGTCGTTCATGCTCCTCAGAGCGGGTGGGCCCGGTGTGTCGTTGACGCTCCTCAGAGCAGGTGGGCCCGGTCTGACATCCACGCTCCTCAGAGCGGCTGGACCCAATGCGTCATTCACGCTCCTCAGAGCGGGTGGTGCCGGTCTGTCTTTCATGCTCCTCAGAGCGGGTGGACCCGGTCTGTTGTTCACGCTCCTCAGAGTGCGGCACTGACGCAGAGGGCCTATGGGGGTCACAAGCTGGCCACACCACGTAGCTAGGCGACCTCAGTCGCTGTCAATCACGCTCCTCTGAGCGGGTGGGCCTGGTCTGTTGTTCCTGCTCCTCAGAGTGGTCAGGCAAAGTCTCGGGGAAATTGTGGTGACCAGAGGGTACATTCAGGCCAGATAAGTTCTGCACAAAGCACAAGCCATGAATGCAACCGCACGGGGCCCCGAGAAAGGACTTCCAACACTGTCAGTGGAGGCAATGGCATCAAGAGTGCCCGACGAGTGGACATCCCCACGTTCCTCTCTCTTCTCCCAGTGGCAAGGCCGGCGGCCGTAGAGCGTGGACACTAGAGACTGAATAAAGTGGCTTACCTGGAGCACGCCTACAGCTGTCCACGCCTCTGGTGCCACGGGGGAGGTGGAACCTTTACCTCATCGGCTGTTCACGCCGATAACAAAACAAACACTTTTGGACCAGAGCTCCTCCTTCCCGGAAGTGAAGGTCTCACATGTCCGCCCGGATGCACCACCCGAACCAGGGAGGCACGAAGTGTGGCGCGCCCACACCCAGTTCCTCATGTCCCCAGAAATCCCTGCAATTCGGGCAGGTTGTCACCAGTGCACTGTAACAGAGCATATACGTGAAACCCGACCGCGCGTGGCGCCTAAGGCCACGCAAACTGCGCTCACGACTGCCCTATTTGCACCCCCAAGTTGAAATTTCACAGTAGAATTCCATGGAAAATGCCAAAGCCAGTCCATAATCCTCGATGGTTTGGTGGCATAATCCGAGGCCTTACCTTACACCATCTAGCCAAGGCTGACAAACTGTAGTAGACCGATACCCCAGTCGAGGGATTCTTGTGAAGACTGAACCCGTAACCTTTCCCAAGGAAGCTAAGCATAAGACTGGAGACGTGACTACACTGCTCACGTGAGGAGGAAGGGAGAATACTCAGGGTTCATGGTAACTGCTTGCTAGAGTTTTCTTGGTAGAGTTAACTCCCTGGTTGTGTAGCAACACAACGGGTTCTGGGGCTGAAATCGGTAAGCTAAGTGTACCTTCCTAATAGCAATGCCATCGGTAATGTTTTTGAAGAAACAAATAAATTTTAAACAAATCATGAGAGAGAAAAGAAGATACATAATGACGTAAGCACATGCACAAAACACGTATTTTTCTCTAAATGTATTTTTTCGAAAAATACTTACCGATGGCATTACTGATAGGAAGGGATACTTAGCCTACCCAATTTCAGCCTAAGCTTCCATTGTGTACGCTACGCAACCTGGAAGGCCACTTAGAGAGTTGTTACCAAGGACTCCAGGTGGCCTCCCCTGTCTCATCATCCGGTCATGCGCATAGCTTTCCCACCAGTCTTTAACTTAGCTGACAGGCGGCAAGCGGGGCAGGAGGGAGGGACCTCTGATTAATGCCATCGGTAAGTATTTTTCGAAAAAATACATTTTAGAGAAAAATACATTTGTTTACTCAAAACTCTTGCCGGTGGCATTACTGATAGGAAGAATAGCGAATAGGAGGAGGGTGCTGCCCAATAAGTCTGCTGTAGCGTAAATCAACAGGAACAGCATCTCCTACACCACACTATCAAATTACATTTTAGAGAAAAATACATTTGTTTACTCAAAACTCTTGCCGATGGCATTACTGATAGAAAAAATGGCGAATAGGAGGAGGGTGCTGCCCCCTAAGTCTGCTGTAGCGTAAATCAACAGGAACGGCGTCTCCTACACCACACTATTGAGGTCCCCCCCCCCAAGCGCTCACTCCTGACAATTTCAGCTAAGTATTACCTAGTGCGCCTGGACTGAGTGTTGTGCTGCCGAGATGTTCCCCCCCTCCCTCCCCCCCTCGCTGGCCTGCCATGTCCCGTAGGTAGAAGCAGGCGAAGGTAGACTCGGCCCGCCAGCCCACGGCCTCCACAATGTCCTTGACAGCACAGTTGCGGTCAAAGGCAATGCTTGCTGCCACTGCATGGACCTCGTGGGCCTGAATTCGCATCTTTTTTGCACCCTCTGTGGAGAGATCCTTGTACGCCGATCGGATGACCCATCAGAGCCAAGATGAGATTATCTGCACTGAGATATCACTTCTGCCCGGAGCCAAGGGCAGGAATAGGCATGAACGCCCATGTCTGAGTGGTTTAGTTCTGCGCAGATAGATTCTTAGCACCCGAACGGGGTCCTGTTGACAGGACTCCCAGCGTGCGCAGATGAGCTTGAATATGTCTGGGTGTAGGGTCCGCTCCATGTGGAGAAGTTGACCGCGGCGAGAGAGGGAGTCCGTGAGAACGTTGAGGTGTCCCGGGATGTGCCATGCCCGAAGTGTGATGCAGTGATCCCTGCACCACAGGAGGACCTGGTACAAGAGCATGCAGAGGGAGGGGGAAGCGCGTCCCGCCCTGGTTCTGTATGTAGGCTACGACCGTCACGTTGTCGGATAGCACGAGGATCTCCTGGTGAACAATGCGGTCTTCCCATGCGGCGAGTGCTAGTCCGACTGCCTTCAACTTCAGCCAGTTGATGTGTTTGTCTGCATGATCCCTTTGTCTGCGTGACTGCCTTCAACTTCAGCCAGTTGATGTGTTTGTCTGCGTGATCCCTTGGCCAGGTGCCCGAGGCCATGACGAAGTCCGGTAGCAGGTGTGCTCCCCAGCTGGAGAGGCTTGCGTCCGTGCATATGGAGATTTGGGGCGGAGGGGAGTAAAGCGGAATCCCCGACGCTAGAAAAGACCGGTCTGTCCACCGTTGGAGGTGAGGCCGAGCGAACCATGCAGAGTGCCAGGTCTGCTATCTTCTGAATCCGATCCTCTGGAAGCCGCACCTGGTTGAGGTCGGTTAGGAAAAGCATGCCCAGGTGAGTGAATCTGCGAGAAGGCATGAGGTCCGACTTGCCTGAGTTGATGAGAAAACCTGAAAACGAGTTCCTGTCCTCCTCTAGGGCTGCTGCAACTTGGTTCCGGAGGAGTAAGTCTTCCAAGTAGTTGGAGGTCGGGCTCGAGGCCGTCTGTCTGAACCTGGCAATCACCCCGTCGACGATCCTGGTGAAAACCCACGGGCTGAGGATGAGGCCGAAGGGGAGCGTCCGGAATTGGTACACCACTCCTCAGAAGGCGAAGCGCAGGTAACGGCGTGAGGCCGAGTGGACAGGTACTTGTAGATATGCGTCCGCGAGGTCGAGGCTTATCGCGAAGTCCCAGGGTTGTACAGCTACTCTCAGAGCTCTGGTTGTTTCCATCAGGAAGTGAGGAGCTGAAATGTACTGGTTTAGCGCTGAGAGGCGTATGACAGGGGGCCACCTTCCATCGGGCTTGGGTACAATGAAGAGCCGGCTGTAAAAGGCTGGGGAGTCGTGACGTGCCACCACTTCTGTGGCCTCCTTTTGGAGTAGGGAGATGATTTCGCCGTAGAGGGCTTGTGCCTTATGCTGATCGCCTGGGACACGTGTCCAGATGGGAGAGAGTCATAAAGGTGGGGGAGACTGGAAGGAGATCCATACGCCCTCTGTTACGGTTGAGAGAATCCAAGGGTCGTCCTGGAACATCCGGTGCCACGTGGCGCTGTGATGTGCTAGCCGCCCGCCAACTGGAGACCCTGTAGGGGTCGACGGGGGCAAGAGGGGAAAGTCAGCGAGCCCGGCCACGCCCGGGCTTTCGGGCGCCTCTGGACCAGGCTGGGGGGGGGGGGGGGGGGGGGGAGGGGTAGGTGCGCAGTCGCGAGGGAGGGAGACGAGCGGTGCGGCGTCCCTGAGGACGACGGGTGGGGGGAGGGTCTGAAGGACCGCAGGGCGCGACCCACGGCCCTGCGGGCAGAAAGAAAGTGAGAGGAAGAATGGACAGCATGGCTGGGCCAAAGATCCTTAGAAGACTCCTTAATGGTCTGCCAGGTCGGCCCGAAAAGAAGGGGTCCCCCGAAAGGAGCCTGGCGTAGCTGGGTCTTCACTGAGGGCGGTAAGGAGGTGCAGAGAGACAGCATCAAATCGCAGTTGGCAGCTGCTGCCATGGAGTTGGCTGAAGAATGAAATGCTGCCCGATTGGCAGCTAATAGAACCGTATGTATGTTGCGCAGGAGAGGCGAGACCGAAAGGTCCCCAGTGTCTTCAAGACATCTAATCAGTGATTGTGTTGCCAACTCGAGAAAACCTGCACAGGCCAAGGAATTACAAACCAGAGTCGCCGTCTTTTCCAGTCCACGGGGACCACATTCCTGTTGTCCTGCCTGGGCTCCTACCTGCGACATTGCTGCTCTGTCTATCACCGGCAGGGAACGGGAGAATGTCTGTGAGTGTCCTGCATACCATTGTTGGTGAAAATGGATATCCATCCCGGCTGGACACCTTGCGTCCGAAAAGAAGCCCTGATCTCCGAAGGTGTCCTGTAGGAGATGTGCCGAGAATGACTCCGCAAGGTCCCGAAAACCCGTGGGCTGACGGAGGGTTTTGAGGCGCTTAGTTTGCCACGGTGTGTCTACCATGGCCGCAGCCTTTCTCTTTAGGGGAGGAGACGGGGGGCAGGCATCTGGGGGAAGGAAGGACGCAATGAGCTTAGATGCCTCCGAGAGGGAGCGCTGTGTCTGTGCCGTCGGAGCCGCGATTATCAAAGAAGGTGACAAAAAAGATCTCCCACTGGGGGATGCTGAGCGACGAAAATCCATGCCGATGGCCGACAAAGAGTCCTCAGGGTGGAGGCTTAGAGCCTCGTCGTCGTCCCATGAAGAGGGTGGGGGTGAAGATCGAGCCATGCGAGAGGAGTGATGTGAGGAGACTGGAGAGGGGAGGTTCCTGCGGTTAGAGGACTTGGGGGGGGGGGGGGGGGGCGAAGTTGGTGAGGGCCGGGGGGAAGTCTCGGCGGAATCCGAAGAGCGGGTGTTCCGAAGCCGGGGTTGAGACCGCCGAGTCCGTGAATCCGAACGGTTTCTGGAGATCCATCGGGAAGATCAGCTGCGTGGGAAAGCTAATGAGGAGTGTCGGTCCGTAGGAGGAGCAAGGCTCTGCAAATGTTGCGTACCTCTGGGTCGGTAGGTAGAAGAGCTGGAACGGGGAGAGGGGTGTTCGTGTCGTGACCGGAGTCTAACTCGGTCTCCGTGAGTGAGGCGGACATGTGTTCTCGTAGTAGATGCTGAGACCTGGACACCACGCTTGTCCGGTCGGCGGCCGACAGGTCTTTCCTTGTGAGGAAGTCGTATTCCGGGAGCCTGGACACGACACTCGTCTGGTCGGTGGCCGACAGGCCTCCCGGTCTCCAAGGGATGATCTCGGGAACTAAAAGCCTGGACTCGACGATCGTCCGGTTGGAGGCCGACAGGCTCTTCCCTCCGAATGCGACTAGGGAGCACGTCCCTTCAGCCGCTGCCAGATAAATGACTCACCGGAAGGTATGTGTGGGCTCCTCGTGCCTGGTCATGATGGGGGGCCAAGTCCCGTCTGTGTCTTTGGTGGTCACGCGGTTTTTCCCCCACTGTACAAGATGCTGGAAAGATGCGGCGTGGAGGTGGGTTCATAATATCTGAGGTAACTCGTCTCTGTGGTCCGAGGACAGCAGAGGCAGAGGTAGGGAGACGTGGGTCTTTGACCTGGCCTGGCCTTTCTCTATTGTAGAAGGCCCAAAGCTGCGACAACAGTTCCTCAACCCAAGTAGCGCAGATAACACATATGCACCTCGAGGAGCAGCCCGCACACGGAAGGCAAACCGTGTGGGTATCCGTAGGCCACTTGAATTGGCCACAGTTGGTGCAGGTCATGATGTGTGCATTGTAACAGAAAGCAAATAATAGTACTGTCGTGCGTAACAGGAAGCAAATAAGAATGCTGCCATGTGTGTGCGCGAGGCCTGTGGAAAAGGACACGTGTGCACGATGGGCTACACTGTAATAAGCCGCAAGCAGAGCAAATAATAATGCTACAGTGAGTAACAGAAAACAAACAATAATGCTGCCGTGCGTGTGCGAGGCCTGTGGAAAGGCCATGTGTTCACGACGGTCTACACTGCAATAGACCGCAAGCAGAGCAAATAATAATGCTGCCGAGCATAACAGAAAGCAAATAATGATAATAGTAAAAATGCTGTCGTGCGTGCGCGTGGCCTGAGTTCTGGGAAAGATGATAGGTTACACTGTAACAGACAGCAAGAGCTGTCGCCGTGCATGTGTGAGGCCTGTGGAAGATGCCACGATCACGACCGGCAGCCTTTTGCTACTCGGTCAATGCCGCCGCCCAGTGAAGTCACCGACTGAGAGGCATCAAGTGAGGCGTTACATTCACCAAAAACCGCTAGAGGTAAACAGAAGATTCCATGCCTAAACAAAACGTAATGTCTACCACATGCGTCCAACCGGAAGCCGGTCGCGTACCAGGTTGATGCTGTAGTCTGCCAATTTACCAGCTGATAGGCATTAACCAAGGCCTTATCTTGCCATCACCCACACTGTTACAAACAATTTGAAGTTTCCTAGAAGACACCAATACTAAAAGCCACCGATGAAAACCCTGTACACAGTCGAAGCGTAGCGAGGCTGAAACACGTCCATACTTTAACGAGCTAAGTATAAAGACTGGCGGGAAAGCTATGCGCATGACCGGATGAGGAGACAGGGGAGGCCACCCAGAGTCCTTGGTAACGACTCTCTAAGTGGCCTTCCAGGTTGCGTAGCGTACACAACGACAGCTTAGGCTGAAATTGGGTAGGCTAAGTATCCCTTCCTATCAGTAATGCCATCAGTAAGAGTTTTAAGTAAACAAATACATCTACATACATTCATGTCACGACATGCATTCGCATCTACTCGTGCCTGCTGCCGCTCACATACATGGATACACATAGACACACTGATCAGTGCAACGATAGCATCAATTATCAATGGTAGCATCAAGTATCAGCAGCAAGGTCATATCTGGCACCAAGCACCCATCAGTATGAGCATACGTCCCTAAACATGGGGCGAATGTTCAAGCCACACACGGATGGTAAGTGCCAAGCCTGTCCGCGAAAAATTATTCTGTCATGTATAATCTATGTTTGTACTCCCTGCACCCAAAAATGTTACAGCCATTTGGTGGACTTGGTTTTTAACTCCCTTGTGCATGCAGCCAACAGAACTAAAACAATACCGGTGGCTGCATGCACACAGAGTTAACCCTTTCAGTGCCAAGAAAATTTCAGCGCCATCCAACAGAATGAGGTAAAGACCCTCATGAGCCCCCCAAAGCTGTGAGGGTTCATGATGATCTATGCCTCTTGCCAACACCACTTGGAATTTGTGTTCATGGGGCAGCTTGGTTTTTTGGTGTTGAATTAATGAAGAATGAAAATACAATCTGCACCAACTGACACTGAACAGGTTAAACAATAATCAGAGTCCCCATTCATTCATAAAATTTGCTACTTACGGAATTTTTGCCCAAGTGCTGGAGGACATGGCAGGTCCTTCTTATAAATCGGGATGTTGGATTCTGCTCTTTGTAAAAGGTAATGTAGTTTCTGAACACAGAAAAAAAAGTTTTTTCAGGTCTATACATGCTGTCACATGAGGTCGGTCAGGAAACTCACCAGCATGATGTTCATTCTATGTTCTAGAAAATGAACCTTAAAAGTACTTTGAGCTCAAAAAAGAGTGAGTATCATCATCATAACAACAGGATTTAATTGCATAAGAATAATATAACAAGCGGAAAAAAACAAATTATATGGCAGTACCTGAATGCCAGCTTCTAGCGTTGTTATCCTAGTTTTCTTGCCCTCCTGTCGAGCCATCTCGATCGCTTGGTAGAACAGTGGAATTCGCTCTGTGATGACACTCTTGGGATCAGTCACAAATTCTGTGAACAGGTCAGACAAATAAATGAGTGAATGAATAAATGAATCAATCAACAGAAACCTTTCGAGTAATGATCACTGTCAGCAGACTGAGACTGCAAAAGTGCTAATCTGAAATATAGCAGAGTCAGTTTTAGCTGATGGTGCATTTAATAATTTTAACAGCAAATAAAACAAATCACCAAAGCAATCAATAAAGCAATTAAATTACAAAACTGAAGACATCACAAAACAGGCAGCTCTTATGATTATTATTTAAACAATTGCTTGCTTGATTTATTTGCCAACAGTACATTTAAGAGCTAACTACATATAATGTACTAATTTATTAATCAAAATATATGCATGTGTTCATGGTTTTTGGGTTTTTCATCAGGAGGAATATTGATTACATTATTAAGAGTTAAGACAGATCACAAAATGCACATGTACCATCATCAGTAGGAATGGCAACGGGTGGCGGAATGTCCTCTGGCCTGATAGGATAGCCTGCTTGGGCTTTCTCTTGCAACTTCTGTATTACCTGCACAACAAAATGAACACACTTTTACTTAATTTGAACAGCAACGATACTAAATGTGACTCAATGAAATGGAACTTTATGCGAGGGAAAGTCAGTATAATATAGACTTCACCAGAAAACCCATGAACATTCAAGTTTCAATAAGAGAAATCGGACAGACTGAACTAGCAGTAGTGAAGTTTCGTTTGCGACGAACGACTGCCAACAACGAACAAAGACAAAATCAAGACAGATAACCAGCTTGTACCATAAAAATAGACAACACTCCAAATATATCTAAGAGGCATAGATCCTCATGAGCCCCCTAGGTTCATGAGGATCTATGCCTCCTGGAGATGTTTGGAGTGTTGTCTATGCTTATGATAGAATGTGCTCATATACAGTGACTTTGCTTTCGTATGTTGCTGGGAGTCATCTAATGTAAATGTTACCTCATTAGTCACAATGACAGTGCTCCTTTGCTGTAATAAATACTTATCTTCTTGTGTTTTATTTTCTTATTATTTAAAAAACTTGATCACATCAGCTGACCTCTTATGCATGCAGCCACCGACAATGTACACAGCACCTGTGTCTGCACACACCGAGCGTTTAACCCATTTCATCCTGAAAACTATTGCTTGAAATAAATTTAACCATGATAGCTCAAGGGTGGTGCCAGACTAGCTTTGCGCCTCAGATGCCAAGCTATTCTGGCACCACTCTTCAACTAAAATGGTGGCTCTATCTTGTAATCTGTAATGTAGCCTTCATAGGACAATAAGCACATTTGTAAAAAAAAATCAGCCTCAGGAAGTAGTGGGTTAAGCTCTATGAAGTACATGTAGGTTGTGTCCAGCAAGCAAACCTGTAAACCACGCTGTAGCATCTGAATCTGCTGTGTGCGATTTTCTCCGATCTCAATGTCAGCATAGTACAGGGCTTTGTGATAATCGGCCAGACGTACAGACAGCTCTCCCAGCGGATTGGCCAGCGGTTCACCTGCGTGCGAGTGCAGGTGTAGAGGAGGGGGAACCCGGTTCGTTGTGATCACCTGCCCCATGCTCACCTGCTCCATCAGGTCCATTAGAGTCTGAAAGTCACCACAACATACATTTTATTTCAAAGAGTCCTGACATACAACGAGACTGACTACCATAATAATGAACTCATTCGAGACATGCTGCCTCCAGATACACGGCATAAGCCACGTATCTGGAGGTGGCACGTCTCGAATGAGTTAAAAGGTGGAGCCATACAGTCTGATGTGTTGCAAAAGAAATTTCAAGTAAAACACACAATTAAAGGGAAAGGCAAATTTGACCAACAACTGAGCTAATTAAATCGACGTGTCTTATAAGGAAATGTAAATCAAAGAGAACTTAATAATAATAATAATACATGGTATTTACATGGCGCATTTCTCATATTTATAATATATAACTCAATGCGCAGGCGAAAACCACACACACAGAGTCTGTGGGGGGGGGGGGGGGGGGGGGGGGGGGATATGTGTGTACAGAAAACTGTAGAGATTACACTAAAGTCTGCGAGAAAAAGGCTTTTTGCTTTGAATTGCATAAGGGGGGAGGCATTTCTCAGCTCAGTCGGTAAGGAATTCCAAATTCAAGGAGCAGTACATCTGAAAGAGCGTTCACCGGCAGATTTGAGATGGTACTTTGGAACTTTGAGAAGTTTCTCTCCCGATAAACGCAGTGAGCGAGAGGGCTGGTAAGTAATTAGACTGGAGGAAAGGTATGACGGAAGACTGCCATCAAAGTGGCGGTATGCAAGGGTCGCAATCTTAAACTGTATGCGGGATTGGATTGGAAGCCGGTCTTTCAGTATAGGGGTCATGTGGTCTCGTTTTCGCCTGCACTTCACAAGCCTTGCAGCATTATTTTAAACTCGCTGAAGGCGGCTAATCTGCTCAGATGGAAGACCAAAAAGCAGAGAATTGCAGTAGTCAAGATGGCTCGTGACTAAAGCATTCACTAACTTTGCGGTGGCAGATTCAGAAAGACTGTGTCGGACAGATGCGATGTGTCTCAGAGAGTATGAAGCACCACGACAGATTTCACCGACGTGATCCTGCATACTCAAAGTCTTATCGAGCTTGATACAAAAATATTTGACCGTAGAACTGAAATGGAATATCAGTGTCATCTATGCGTAAAGACTCGGTGTGAATTTGTTGAAGCCTGGATGCTGAGCCAACGGGCAGTAACTCTCTTTTTTCTGGGTTTAACATAAGTTTGTTACTGTCCATCCATGTCGTTACATCGTCAACACAAAACTTGATGCCATTTTCAACAGACTGAAATTCCCCAGGTGGACTACTCTGAGAGATTTCAGTGTCATCGGCATACTTATAATAAGGACACTGATGGCTGGAAATAACATCTGACAGCGGTTGTGAATACAACGTAAACGATACAGGGCCTAAGACTTCTCCATCTACGCTTTCATTTAGATATAAAAATGAGTTGAAAATGCAGCCAGCGCAGACGATGGGGTCCTCCATGTCTGTGCACTTTGTGATGTCACAACACCACAAAGTAGCAAAGAGCCTGTACACACGTTGCATAGCGTTTTCTTGTATCCTCAAAACTACGTGGGTGCGGTCTCCAGCTGGAAATGTGTACGTTTCAACCGCATTTTCTTCTCCGTTAGAGTACTGCTGACAGGCTTTCCGTTAACAGAAAATTCTCTGTATTTGATGGACACATTTTGACTGGGCCATAAAAAATGGAAGGCCAACTGTCACAGACACATCTTTAAAGAAAAGGAGCATCCATGTAGTTACTAATCCCGGGAGAGTTTTAAGTAGGCAATGGACTGGGATGGATTTTTTGTCATGCTGTGCGTCTTGATAATGAACAATTTTGAACCCTAGTGGAAAGCC
>BTPG01000005.1:149658187-149767090 GCA_036245525.1 Semisulcospira habei | reverse complement strand
CATCTAGTACCACAGTCTCATGATTTCGGAATTTTCGGCGTCATTATCATCACCACTCTACCCTGGTTATCTGTGATTCTTTGCTGCAAAGCTCAAACAAACAAACATGATAATTAAGATCAGATCGTGGGAGGGAACCAATGTGGTAATGGTGCAAGTCATGAAACCTTGACCCTGTTAATAACGGTTGGTGTCATTTGTAGCGCAAGCTACTCAAAGTCTGATGCCGTAGTCAATAACCTTTGTGCGTGTACGTTAGTGACGCACGTGTGACGCAATGTCTGGATTTGGACTGGAGCTGCATGACGCGGCATCAACTGGAGACTATGACACGATGGAGGAGGTCATCAAGGCCGGCAAATGTGACGTCAATCAGAAAGACATTGACGCCAGCAACAGGACTGCTCTTCATTGGGCATGCCAAAAAGGTGGGAGTATGCTACAAATTGATTGATTGATTGATTGATTCTTGCTTGGGGTTTATTGCCGTTTCTTCTGCAGTAACTTGAACCCATTTTGATTTTATATCATCAGTTGTTGAAATTACGGCTTGTCTATTTGGTTTGACGTTTGATTTTATTTCAGACCAAGAGTGATTACAAACGTTGTTTATGCTAGCGCAGTTGTTTTAAGTTGTTTGCCTCACTATTTTGGTTGATATTGATATTGCTAAAGTTTGCTTTTGATGGTGTTGTGTGCGGGCGCTTATTAGAAATGTGGTGTACTTTACTCCATACAACCTGCGAGGTGACACACAAACACTAGCTTGTATTAACACAGTGTGGACGATTGAGAAACACTTTGGTCTGGGGCTCTCTGACTCCCTTGTCTGCCGAAACATAAATACAAGAGGCGTAGATCAGTGAGGGTATATGCCTCTTGATTTGCGCATTCATATTCGCTTGGCCTCAGTCAGACGTGTTTGTCAGCGGACCTGTGATGGTTTCAGAGATATTGATTTCTCTGGCAGTGCAGTGAAGGGATTAGTTCTTCTACCCCACGCTGGTTGCCACCCTAGACCCCAGTGGCCTTTAGGGAGGTGACCCGTGTGAATCTATCCCAGCGAGTGTGTGTGTGTGTCCTTGACAGGCTATGTGGAGTGTATACGCCTGCTGTTAGACAACGGCGCTAAAGGCACTGCTAGAACTACCACGGGCTGGACCCCTGCCCACTGCGCTGCCGAGAGCGGCAGAATCACGGCCCTGCGCGCGCTGCATGCGGCGCACGTGCCCATCGACCGCAAGGACAGGAACGGGGACACACCGCGCCGCATTGCCACCATATACGGACATCACGAGTGCGCTAAATATTTGCTGCAGTAAGTTGCAGCTTTTCTTTCATGTTCCGAAAAGACTGAAAATTTTGTCTACTTATCTCTTGTGCACAAAGTCGAGAACTCATGAAAAGAGGTGCAATGAGAAAAACCTGCCCAGCGCGTGTTTTAAAAAGACTCTACAGGACCCAGCTTGGCCTGCCCCTAAGTGGGTCAAATCGGTTCGTAACACAGTTGACGGAGTTGGCAACTGCGTATCCCGAGCTTGCAAAACTCTCGGAAAACGACAGACCACTTCCTGTTGCACGGAAATCATCGCGATTAGCAGATCGGACAACAGCAGACAATTCTGTGACACTTTGAAACTGACCGACAGCCACGGATTTTACGCGCTGGGGACTATGATGGCAGAATGTACGGCTGTACATGCTGTAAGTATGACTCCTGACACTTTGTAGTTGTGAACGAATTTTGTCAACACGTACATCCAGTCCAATATAGGATAATATAAATAAATAAAGAAGCATTGTGATGTACATCCAACACAGTAAATTGGAAGTGTGTGTGTGTGTGAGAGAGAGAGAGAGAGAGAGAGAGAGAGAGAGAGAGAGAGAGAGAGAGATTATAACAACAAACACAAAACGACAAATAACCCCTCCTTCCTCACCCTTCCGATATCAAATAAAGCTTCAGGCTGTACTGTGTAACTTACGGATAGCTCGGCCTGGTCCATATCCAGTGTGCGTCCAGCAAGACCTGGCCTGCTCTGTCCGTCGGGTGGTCGAGTGTCGTCTGCTACTGTTGATATCAGTAAAAAATATCGCTGGTTTAGATCAGTGATCGCGGTGCCCACTCGCTGCAAACAGGAAGTGGCCTGTCTTTTTCACGGGAGTTTTGCCAGCACGACAAACGCAGTTGAAAACTCAGTCAACTGAGTTGCAAACCGGTTTGCCGAAGTTAGCCGAACGTTCACGAAGACAGGGCCCTCGCTGGGTCCTGCAAAGTTTTTTTAAAACACGTGCGGGGCGGAGTTTTATTTTACTGTTTCTCAGCTTTAAGCAGATTCAACTGATCGAGAGACCTCTATGTATATATCAGTGAGCTGGACACTGAATCGGGCACTGGTTCGACAAGAACAAAACATTAAAAGTTTAGGGCTTAACGTATTTTGCCCACCTCTAAGGTGTTTTCAAAGATGGGGCACCAACTAGGGTCTAAACTAATTTTGACCTCAGCTCGGTTCGAACCCGCGACCTTTCGAACGAGAATCGAATGCCTCACTACACAGCTCTCGATCCACAAAGACAGTTTTCAGGGACAGTGCCAGATTAACTGGACACTTGTGAAGGTGTCAGGCAGACGCTAATTAATCCGGACTGAGCGTCTTCTATTCCATAACGGTCACAGAGCCGTCCCCTGAAGGCTACTTATCACATTGTGCCCCAAGGTTGAAATCCGCAAATTTTGGAGTTGTCTTCTGAACGAAGACTGTATTACAATTCAGGAGGCAGATCGACCACTTTCTTGGGCGCCAAGCTATTCTGGTAACTCCTTAAACTATCTTGGTCGATCCACATCTTGCCGTGTTGTGTCGGGGCTAATTAATTGAGTTACATCAGTTCCAGAGCTATGCATCAGCCATTATTATTATTATTGTCAGCGCCTAGTATGGGCGCCAAGCTATTCTGGCGCCACCCATGCAATATATTGGTCAGTCCACATCTTGCCGAGTTGTGTGATGCGTCATACCAGTTCCAGAGATATAATCAACCATTATAGATCAAGGGTGGTTACGGGACAGTTTGTTACCAAGAAGCGCTAAGTTATGCTGGCACTACCCTGGGTCCATCTCGACGCCTTACAGGTGGTGAAAGCTGTTGTTAACCCTTTGGCTGTCCGTAGCGGTTTTTGTCGCGATGATTCCTGCAGGAATCATCCAATAAAATATCTACAGACAGTCAATTGCTAGAAAAGCAAAGCCGGGCTGAGTGATGACAACCATGACATCCTTTGAAAACTGGATCGAGACATGGATCACATATATTAGTGGATAAATCCGGTTTATCTGGCCTGAAAGGCAGGTGCACACGTTTTCCCTGGTGCTTACGAAAATGTATGCCCCTGACAAGCCAGTGAGTCCGAGGGGCTCACGAAAATATATGCCCCTGGATGACAGGCCAGTGAGTCCCTGGGGCTTACGAAAATGTATGCCCCTGACAAGCCAGTGAGTCCCTAGGGCTGACGAAATTTCGTGTATGCCCCTGACAAGCCAGTGAGTCCCAGGGGCGCACGAAAATATATGCCCCTGATGAGCCAGTGAATCTTTGGGGCTCACAAAAATATATGCCCTTGGTTAACAGGCCAGTCTTTGCCGAGCAGGTAACAGGGAGCTGGGTGGTTCAGCTCAGCTTCAATTCTAGTCTGGAAGGTCACACATGGATTCGACTCCAGGTGGGATCAAATTTGCTCAGACCCTATTCGGTGTCCCGTCTTCAAATTTACCTGCGTTGTGGACAATAGACTTTAACTTACTTATACTTGGTATCGACGTCAGTTGCAGACCTTTTAAGCCGTACACGTTTAACATCTAGAACGAGGTAATGCCTTCAAAGCGCAGCGTCTTTTCATCGTTCCGTCTGTGCAGGGCGGAGGCGGAGCTGGCTGAGCGACGACGGAAAAGTGGGATGATCGAGGAGGATGACGAGGATTATAGTGATGAAGACACGGACTTGTGATATGACATCATAGAGGAGTGGTCTGGTACACTGCAGGAAGCACCATCTTTTAACACATACCCCAGGACTGAAATCCCAAATTTTGAAGTTGCTCTCTGAAGATCTGTATCTTACAATTCTAGAGACAGATCGAGCATGGTAGTTCAAGGGTGGTGCCATAATAGTTTGGCGCCTATAGGCTCGATCCATGTCTTGCTGTGGTGTGTCGGGGCTAAATGAGTTAAACTACGTGATGTGAAGGGTTGAAATTGCTCAGGAAATCAGAAGAAAGAAAGAAACGCGCTGGTGTATACGTGGTCTCGCCGGTAGACAGAACCAGTTTAAAAAAAAAAACATTTAGCCCCAACGCACTACAGCAGATGGATCGACCATGATCATTCAAGGGTAGTGCCAGATTAGCTTGGCGCAAAAACGCGCCAAGCTAACCTGGCGCTACCCATGAATTATCACAGTTTCAAACTCCTGCATCTGGTACACAGTCCTTAGGTGATCCCTCCAAAAGTTAGTAATTGCGGCCATGGAGTTAAACTGCTTAACATGGTTAGACATTGCAGGATTACGGATTTAATTCAGTTGGTAAACTGGAAGAGAAAAAAATCATCATAAAGTTTCATCTCATAGTTGTATCCCTTTTGACTGTACAATACAAAATATAATTGTGAGCGGTTGATTCTGTAGTACTCTGGTGTGACTTTCAGCTGATGTAAGAAACCTATATTTATTTATTATGCTACATAATGTTTGTAACTCCTACGACACTACGGTGTACCCACAAAGCTCGTCCGCCTGATCAAGAGCAGCTACGATGGCATGACATGTCGCGTGATCCACGAAGGGCAGTTCACCAGGGAGCTCCAGGTCAGAACCGGTGTCAGGCAGGGGTGTCTGCTGTCTCCGTTCCTCTTCCTACTGGCCATAGACTGGGTCATGAAGATGACCACAGAGCACAGACGAAGTGGAATACAGTGGACACTGTGGACACAGCTTGACGACCTCGATTTTGCAGACGACTTGGCATTACTGTCCCACACTCATCAACAAATGCAGGACAAGACCACGAGGCTTGCTGACATCTCGTCCCAAGTGGGCCTCACCATTCACAAACAGAAAACAAAAGACAATGAGGCTGAACGCAACCAGGGAAGAACCAGTCTTGCTTGCTGGCACCCCGTTGGAGGAGGTGGAGTCCTTCACCTATCTCGGGAGCATCATAGACAAAAAAGGCGGCACTGATGCAGATGTCAGAGCACGAATCGGTAAAGCCAGAGCAGCCTTTCTCCAGTTGAAAAAAGTGTGGAGCTCCAGAGAGCTGTCACAACACACCAAAGTCCGGATTTTCAACTCCAATGTAAAAGCAGTTCTCTTATATGGAGCAGAGACTTGGAGATTGACAAAAACCACAGTCAACAGAGTACAGACCTTCATGAACAGTTGCCTTAGAAGAATTTTGAAAATCCACTGGCCAGAGAAGATCAGCAACGTCAGACTCTGGGAGAGAACAGAGCAGATAACAGCAGAGAATGAAATTGGGCGAAGAAGATGGGGATGGATCGGTCACAGTCTGAGAAAGCCAGCTTCCAGTATCACTAGGCAGGCATTGTCATGGAACCCCCAGGGAAAGAGGAAAAGAGGTAGGCCGAGAAACTCCTGGCGTCGAGACCTCCAAGCAGACATCAAGAGACTGGGAACCACCTGGAGTAGAATCGAAGGAGAAGCACAGGACAGGTGTTGCTGGAGGTATCTCGTCGACGGCCTATACCCGGGTAGGGGTGACAGGCGTAAGTAATAATGTTTGTAAGTTAATATATATATATATATTGGCTGCCTTTTATTCTGATCCTAGAGGAAGTGAATGTAAGGTGTTGGGAAGAGATGGGGTGGTTTAAAGTAGTGTATAATCGTGCGTGTGTCTGAGAGAGAGGGTGTGCTGTTGTGCATGCGCAGTGAGTCCAGTGTTTTCCTGGAGAACAGCGCTATACAAGAACTATGTATTATATATATATATATTTAAATTATACATTAATATTTGTAATCATAAAGTCCATCAAGGCCTGTTGATCTCATCAACGACAAGAGTGCAATAATTGTACGTTAGTGTGATTTTATTGTTTAATCCGTCTGTAGTCTTGGAAGAGTCTATTCTACTCTACGGCTGTGAGACTTGGACACTGCTTGCAGACTCAGAAAAGAAAATCCAGGCCTTTGAGAACAAGTGCCTGAGGAAGTTGCTCCGCATCTCGTACCGCGAGCACAAGACCAACGAATATGTACGGAGCATCGTCACTTCCCTGGTGGGCCCACATGAACCCCTTCTGGCAACTGTGAAACGGCGCAAGCTTGCTTGGTTTGGCCACGTGACCCGACACAACACCTTGTCCAAGACTATCCTCCAAGGCACTCTCGAAGGAAGTCGTCGGCGAGGTCGTCAGAGAAAGAGTTGGGTCGCAAACATAAAAGAATGGACCGAACTCGAGATGCCAGACTTGCTTGCCACCGCCCAAAATAGAACTCAGTGGAGAGCACTGTCTGTTGCTGCTGCCTTTCAGTCCCCCCAACGCCCAGTTCGGGCAAGGGACTGATGATGATGATGATGATGAGTCTTGGAAATGAAAAATAAGTTACGTGAAATAATTGGAAGATTGCCATCTTTTAATGAAAAGACACATTACGTGATTTACAGGCGTTAACCCCTTTCAGGGTCAGTTGACGCAAACTGTGTTTGTGCAATGTTCGTTAATTCAACACCAGAAAACCCTAGCTGTTCCAGAAACATGGATTCAAAGTTGTGCCGTAAGCAAGAGGCATAGATCCACATGAGCCCCCGCAACTGCGGGGGCTCATGAGGATCTATACCTCTTGCACTTGGGTGGTGTTCAGATTTTCTCGGCAATGAACAGGTTAAAGATACAGTACCTGCTCGAGTTTTACATCCGCTTGCGGCAATTTTGCTGGGTGGTCAACATTTTCAAACTTTACAATAATGGTCTTTTCCGCTTTAAGAATCGTGCTGAAAGAATATGTACCATCTTTAGGTGATGGACTGGATCGACCATAATAACTTAAGAGTACTGTCAGAGTAGCTTGGCGCCTGGGAAGGCTCTAATCTATCGCTTCAATTGAACTGTCATGGTCAATCCGTCTCATGTTGTCGGTTTTGCTAATACGACAAACATGCATTCTTCGCAGCGAGTCATATCGGAGGGTAGATGTCTTTTCATCAGGTAAAAACGAAACGTACTAGTGAAAACTGCTTTTAACCCGCGCACTGCCAAGAAAAAGTGAACGCCACCCAGCTACAAGAGGTGTAGATCCTCATGAGCCCCCGGCGTTGCAGGGTCTCATGAGGATCTATGCCTCTTGATTAAACCATTTTGTACCCATGTTCTGTTCATAGCTGGGGATCTTTGACATGGAATTATCACTTGTTTCCAATAAAGCAGTCTCCGTCCGCTGGCACCGAAAGTGTTACATTTCAAGTTATGGTTGCTATGTTGTGTAGATTAACCTAAGTTATTTTTGTTGTTATTATTGTTGTTTGTTTGTTTTTTTGTTTATTTGGGGGGTTTTGTTTGAAGGGAGGTGTCCTTATTTGTCACCAATGTCTCGTGCATTACTTCTAGGTGAGCACGCGCTGTATGACATGATGTTCCATGTGCCAAAGTGTACAGACGCGCAGGCCTTATTATTACTCACGTAAAATATTAGCCTGTATTTATTTGTTTCTATTTATTATTTTTTTGTTTTGTTTGTAACCCGCATTTAGCGTTCATTTGCTTGCATTCGTGTTTGAGTTGAGACGGACTGGGTTTTGACCTAGCTGTCAAATCCAGCACCATATAAGGTTAACACTTATAATATTGTCTGCTCCGTAGCATTTCACAAGATTTTGCGCTTCTGTTTGTGTTCGTTTTTGACTGATTTGTGTTGTCTTTTAATCCGTTCAGTGCCAGCTGACGCAGATTGTGTTTCTGCAATCAAGTTCGTTAATTCAAGACCAAACACACTAGATGTCCTAGAAACATGGATTCAAAATCGTGTCAGCAAGAGGCAACTGCGGGGGCTCATGAGGATCCGTTACCTCGTGCAGTTGGGTACTTACTTACTTACTTACGCCTGTCACCCCTACCCGGGTATAGGCCGTCGACGAGAGACCTCCAGCGACTCCTGTCCTGTGCTTCTCCTTCGATTCTACTCCAGGTGGTTCCCAGTCTCTTGATGTCTGCTTGGAGGTCTCGACGCCAGGAGTTTCTCGGCCTACCTCTTTTCCTCTTTCCCTGGGGGTTCCATGACAACGTGCAGTTGGGTGGTGTTCAAATTTTCTCGGCACTGAACGGGTTAAGTTGCTCATAAGCCATTACTGTTACTAACGATAGTGTTCGGCCGAAATGACACGTAGTTACTACGAGTCTTATCTATCGAACGGCCAGTATCGTCAGTAGCAGTCAAAGGGGTAGACAACAATGGAGCTACACTGTGACTTTATTTTCAAATTTTACTTAGCCGACATTTATAAACGAGGACAAGGACGTACCCTGTACTTGTGCTGATTTAAGTATTAGTGTGTATTTTTGGTTTGTTAGTGAGGTTTCGTTTTGCAGCTAACGACTTCTAACAACGAACGAGAGCGAAAATCACCGCGCACCATCAGTTTGGACCATAAGCGTAGACAACACTCCAAACATCTCCAAACAGGCATAGATCCTCGTGAGTCCGGAAGCATAGACAACACTCCAAACATCTCCCAAGAGGCATCTCCCAGTAGCAGAACGTCTTCGGACCCTCGACGGCCGCAGTGGGCCCGAGGACCTTTGCTTACTGGGTAGGTCCTCACGAGCCCTTAACTCTTTCTACCCCAGACACACCACAGCAAGATAAGGATCGACCATGATAGTTCAAGGGTGATGCCAGAATAGCTTGGCGCCTATGGGCGCCAAGCTATTCTGGCATCACCCTTGAACTATCATGGTCGATCTATGTCCTGCACTAGAGTGCAGTCTTCAGAGGACAAAGGCAAAATTTGGGGATTTCGGTGTTGGGGTATAATGAGTTAATGCTAGTGGTAGAAGCTGGTTATCTGCCGTGACTTTGCTCTCGTTTGTTCAAGTTGTCAAAAGTCGGAAGTCGTTCGGCGTAAATGTAAGCTGGCTATTGTTATTTGTGACAACCAGCCACTGGACGGTTGGACAGTAACAGAAACGATGTAGACTATCTATAATACACTGTAATATCTGAAGAAGTGAGCAAAAGAAAACATTTACAAGTACAACGGACTAACAGCTGTAGCTAGCAAAATTAAAGCAAGCCGTTTACGGGACTGACTTTGTCATTTGACTTTGGATGCTTTCTTTACAAATTAATGATGATCATGCACCACACACACACACACACACACACACACACACATATATATATATATATATATATATATATATATATATATATATATATATATATATATATATATATATATATATATATATATATATATATATATATATATATATACATATACACACACACACACAGAGGGACGAGAGTGCGATATATGAGAGTACACAACACAAAGTTTATTTACAGTATCATGCAGTGAATGGCCAGTGATCACCAACGGATGAACCAAACAAAGATACTTTCCCGAGAATTTGTAGGTTCACTGGTCGTCCAAAGCTTTTGTCAGTGGTACAAGGAGTCCCGCATGTAGAGAAACGAACACAAGTTGCATGTATGTGCGGTATGAAAAACATCTCAGAAACCGGTCACTTCGGCTCTGATCACCGTAATTGAACACGTACGGGACCCTCGAGCACACATAATCAACATCGACCTGACTCTTGTAAACACTTTTACAACAATGCTGGGAAGCTTAACCCATTAACTGTTGTTGACGATACCGTTCGACGAGTCGGTAAGGTCAGTAACATTCAAGGGTTATATTCTCCGGTTAGTATCTTTTACCAACGGGTACAGTATGACTATATTTACAAATTGAAAAAAGTGAGCAGGTTCATATTAAATGAAAAATCACATGGAAAGTGATCACATCGTAGCAAGTTAAATGGCGTTTAGTCTACACAGACAAATACATATCAGCTAGTGCAGATATTAATCAAATTAAAAATAAAAAACTCAGTATAATCTGTAGTTTTAGAATTACAGCCCAATGCGTGAAGGCCATCGGGCCGATGTTGGCCCGCGCGGGCCAACGGAGGCCGATGTCGACCCGATGGCCTTTTGCGGATTGGGAGATCTTCAGTTTAGACTGCTCCCCATGGGGTCGAGGGGTTAGAGCCCCAGGGGATGGTCACGATGTGTTGGGAGTGTGGGCAATGGAGATTACCCAGCGTGTTTTCTCCTTACACTCCCATAGACCTAGTGCTTGTGCTTGTGTGTTGGTGGCGGTCTGTCCGTTTTGTCTGCTTGTCTATGCTGTCTGCTTTGCATGTCACCTAGCTAGTTGACACACTCCCAGTCCAAAACCATCCCCATGCCCTTGCACGAAAAGGCATGCCCCGGCTGTCAGTCTCTGGTCTAGCATAACCTCTCCCATCTCAAGACCGTTGTGCGCGAGCGTAGAGCCGCATCTTTCTCGAGGTGAACCTGATAACCGGGTAGCCCGCCTGCGCCCCCGGGACAACATAACGGATCTAGAGGAGAAAACCTCAAACAAAAATCTGGGTACAAGAGACCCACAAGAAGAATCCAGCATGATGGCGCCAATCGAATGCCCCTCAGATATGGAGGGTAGCTGCGAATAAGCTGGCCTGCCTAAGCAGTCTGGCGGTTTATCAGGTTAGACACCTCGGAATCCCTCGCCTTGTGCTCCCAGGGTAGGACATGGGGGTTAGGAGCTATGGGTGAGGTAACCCCTACAGAAAACCTAGAGGGCTGAAGACAAAGTTACCGGGCCAAATTGCGCCCTCTAACAAACCATGGTTCCATGCATCTACGCACAATGCGAACGACAATAAGAAGAAGACTGCTCCCCACTCGAATGACGACAGAAAATAATGTTTACGTGCATATCTCCGGCGCCGAAATTTGCACCACGTGTCCTCCAGATGATTAACCCCTTCACTGCAGGGATAAAACTAATATCACCCAAATGCAAGCCTCTGAGACATAGGTTCTCATGAGCCCCCCGCAGACGCGTGGGGCTCCGCATAAGGCTGTATGTCTCGTTTACTGTTAACAAATCGACGTTCCTTTATGCACGCTAGAGTTCTTAGGCGTAAAAAAATTAACCAGAGATCATACACATAATGTGCGTCTACTGGCAGTGAAGGAGTTAAACGCATTCATCCAGAAGCTGGAGATTCATCAATTTGGTTGTATTTACAGATAATAGTGAGGTTTTGTTTGAAGCCGACGACTCCCAGCATCGAACGAAGCGAAATCGTGGTCGATATGAACCAGCTTTTAAAGCATAGACAACACGCCAAACATCTCCAAGAGCCATAGATCGTCATGAGCCCGTCTATGCCTCTTGGAGATGTTTGGCTTGTTGTCCGCTATGCTGATGGTGTACACGCTGGTTACCCGCCGTAACTTCGGCTCTCCCTCGTTGTTGAGAATCGTCCGTTGCAATCGAAACCTCACTATTTCCTTACTTGTGTTTGAGATTAACTTAGAGACGTGCATGTTCGTCGGTCGAACAAGGTTTGCGGTCTGTGTGGAGGCTGCTATTGCATGAGAATGATGAATCGACTTCTGTAGTTCAAGGGCAGTGCCTGATTAGCCGCTTGACACCTTCCTAGGCAACAAGCCGGTAACCTGGCACTACCCTTACATTATCGTTAGTTGTTGAGTGCAGACTTATGATATGAGTCAAGGCGCTAGTAACGCTGACATAATATAACATCACGATGATTTCTTTGCGTCAAAACTCGCGCGCTCGGTACAAGCTGACTTGTATAGGGCGATCATGGGTTCCGGCACTCGAAGAAATCGTAACCCGTACGTCAGACGGGCGCCTTTAGGTGAGAGCAACCTCTAGAGTCCAATGGCTCTAAATCTCAGCCAAACGAACACTGTGGACACAGCAGAAACTCCGCCGTACACCCCTCTGGACAACCCCGCGCATTGTAAGCTTTGGACTGAGGAGAACGCCGCTCTCTGGTAAGCAGGAATCAGCCACGATGGAATTTTCTCCCCAGCTTCTGGCGTTGTATGCTTGTGGTCGTCACCGCGGTTAAAGCTTGGGCCAAGCCAGGCCGGAAACTTGTCTGTGGTCAGGCTGATGGTGCCATTTTTGTGTGTGTTGTCGACAGTTTCCACGCTTCCGTCTGAACCGTCTGACCTCTTGTCCGGTTTTTTTGACACCTCTGGTGTCTAAAGTAAGAAGAAAGAGAAGTAAAATAAGGTTACGGAAACTCAGCTGATCAGAATTAGTTCAGAAATGCACTCATGTGAGTTGATTTCCTGGCCCTATGCCGCCCCAGTGCGCAAAGGCCATCGGGCCGACGTCGGCCGCCGTTGGCCCGCGCGGCGGCTGTGCGCGCGCCAACGGCGGCCGATATCGGGCCGATGGTCTTTTGCGCATTGGGTGGCTGCCGGGAGAGCTTTTTATCGAGATGATTTCAGCACAACCCCCTCGACTGACACCAAGCACTGCGGCCGACCGCCACTAAGAGTTGAGTGCTTTAATCCATTCGGTGCCTGGTAGTGATTTTGGTCGAGGTAATTCCTGCATAAATCACCTCGACCAAAATCTCCAACTCTCGGCGCGCAAACCATTGCGTTAAAAGGGTGGACAGTGCATGCTTCTAAAGTCCCACATCATAATGCGCTGTCCTCGCCGCCTTTCAAGCGACATACGAACCACTTTTTTAAGGTGGGGGGGGGGGGGGGGGGGGGGGGGCGGGAAGGGGGGGGGGGGGGGTGTCGGCTATTGGCATAGAGTACTTTCCGTGAATGTCTGCGCTGGGCCGTCTTTTCTGCTGAAGGCACCTTACTCTACGCTAAACTATGCAAGTTACCGTGACGCCGGATTCAGCGTCTCCACTATGCGTGCTACGCTACGCCGGACAATTCCCAACAACGAACGAGAGCGAAGTCATGGCGGATAACCAGATTCTACCATAAGCATAGACAACACTCTAAACATCTCCAAGAGGCATAGATCCTCATGAGCCCGGAGATGTTTGGAGTGCTGTCTATGCTTATGCCTTTGCTTATGGTCGACGCTGGTTCAGTGTCCGCACGGTCACCTCGCTCTCGTTTATTGCTGGGGGTCGTCCCGCGTAAAAGTAACCTCACCAATAATTTTATGACAGATGAGCTCGAGTCAGTGAAGAACGTCTGTCTTACCTTGGCTGCTATTCGCTTCTCCGCTTCTTGTACGGCCGTCAGTACGTTGGTCACGGCTCTGAAGTCCTGCTCCTGGCTTACGGCGAACATGTTCTCCCTTTGTCCCGCGATACCGGTTGTCGTGATCTGGTTTGGCGACGCAAGTCTTGTCGTTGTTGAATATGGTCGGTAGGGGTTGGAGAACAAAGGTGGGCGGTGCTGTCTTACAGCTGTGGTAGAGGGTGTGAGGGTAGGGACGGTGGTGGGGATGGTGGTTGTGGTGGTGGTGGTGCGAAGACATCGAGGCAGGACGTCGCTGTGGAGGTCTGCCACCAGGTGTGATTCCACGTTTGTCCAGTACTGATCTATTTCACGAACTATGGTTGCTCTGAAATAATATCAAGATAGGCATAGTTTGCACTTTAAAAAAAAGAGGGATTAACCCATATCACACTGAGGCTAAAAGGAAAGGTTCAAATGTGTACACTGCCATATGCAAGCCGGCTACATTATAGTACTTACAGATAAGGATATAGACCAATGGCTTTAGTTCAAGGGTGGTGCCAGAATAGCTTGGCGCCTAGAGGCGCCAAGCTATTCTGGCACTACCCTATAACTATTTTAGTCAAACTTATTTCACACACTGGTGTATACCGATTGATAAGCGTTAAGAAACTGCCAAGAGGGTTTATAAGATCATGATCGGAAACATACACGGAAACAGTCCGTGGCGCAACGGTAAAGCGCCTGCCACCAATGCCGCTAGAGGTGCGAGGTTCCGAATACCCGGTTTCGGCGTCGGTTTTTATCTTGTCTAACTTTTTTCTCCGGGTTCTCCGGGCTCTTCATCTCCCACGACTTTGGTCAGCCCCATTAATCAAATTTCAAATACAAACGATTTAAATTTCCAAAACCTCAGTAGCTCGCTTGAGCTTGCCCTTAGCACCACGTGAATGTATTGGGTTTGGCGAGCCTGCTTGTTGGGTCAGTCACAGTTCAGTTCGCGGCGGCGCTTCGAGCCGATTTTCAGTTGAGGTAAAGCGCCTATATAATGGCATTATTAATGCGCTGATTTATTTATTTATTTACACGACGTTTTCTTTTTTCTTCTTCTTTAATTCAATTAAAGAAAAAGAAATCAGAGGTAGAAGGAGCTAAACAATACAAGGAAATTAACCAGGATATCAAAACAAAAAAACAAACAAACAAACAAAAAAAGCATGAAAAAGGCAAATAATAAGTGGATTGAAGATCAGTGTAAACACGTAGAAGAAAATCTGAACATAAATAATAGCAAAAAAGCATACCAGCTGGTGAAAGACCTGACCAGTGTAAAACAAGGACGCTCCTCGATCATTCAAGATAGTGAAGGGAACTGTCTTACGGAAGACCAAGACATACTGAAGAGATGGACAGAGTACTGCTCAGATTTGTACAACCACCGAGCTACAGGGAACCCAGGCATACTTGTCAACCCACCCGTGACCAACAATGGCAACTATCCCATCCTCCGAGAAGAAGTAGAGGCTGCAGTGAAGTCGCTGAAAAAAAAGGGAAGGCAGCAGGAGCAGATAACATCCCTGCAGAACTAGTCCAAGAAGGGGGAGAAGACATGATAAGCACCTGACTAACACTCTGCAATAAGATCTGGCAGTCAGGGGATTGGCCCACACCATGGACCCAATCACTTATAATAACTCTCCCCCAAAAAGGCAACTTACATCAATGCCAGAATTATCGCACGATCAGTCTTATATGCCACCCAAGCAAAGTCGTGTTAAAGATCCTACTGAACAGGCTGAAGCCACAGGCAGAGAAAATCATAGCTGAGGAACAGGCAGGCTTCAGACCAGGGCGCAGCACAACTGAGCAGATCTTCAACCTGAGAGTTCTATGTGAGAGGTACCTCCAGCACCAGCAAGACCTCTATCATGTCTTTGTTGATTTTAAGAAAGCGTTTGACAGGGTGTGGCGTGCAGCCCTTTGGTCCACCATGAAGCTATACAACATAAATGCCAACCTGATCAAAGTCACAGCAAACCTTTACAACAAGGCCACTTGCGAAGTCTGCTTAAACGGCAAAATAGGAAACTGGCTTAGGACTACAGTCGGAGTCAGACAAGGCTGCTTGCTCTCACCTACTCTTTTCAACATCTTCCTGGAAAGAATCATGACAGACGCTCTGAAAGATTATAAAGAAACTGTCAGTATTGGAGGCAGAACAATCACGAACTTGCGCTTTGCGGACGACATTGATGGCCTTGCAGGAACAGAAAAGGAGCTAGCCGCTCAGCTGGTGGAAAAGCTGCACAGTACAGCCATTGCATATGGGATGGAAATCAGTGCAGGGAAGACCAAACTGATAACAAATAACACCAGTGGCATTGGCACTAACGTCATGATTGGAAGCCAAAAGCTAGAAACAGTTAATAAATTCAAATACTTAGGAGCCATTGTGACAGATGAGGGATCAAAACCAGAAATACTGTCCAGGATTGCGCAGACAACAACAGCACTGACAAGATTGAAGACCATATGGAAGGACAGAAACATCATGCTCTGCTCCAAGATCAGACTGATGCGCTCCTTAGTCATCTCAGTGTTCTTGTATGCCTGCGAGTCATGGACCCTCACAGCCGGATACAAGCCACTGAAATGAGATGTTTTCGAAGGCTGCTTGGCATTTCATACAGAGATCACATCACGAACGAGGAAGTGGGAAGCAGAATCAGGCAAGCCATCAGGCCCTATGAAGACCTATTAGCCATTATGAAAAAACGCAAACTGAAGTGGTATGGGCATGTCACGCGTTCAGCAGAGCTTGCCAAAACAATCCTGCAAGGCACTGTGCAAGGAGGACGCAGGAGAGGAAGACAGAAGAAAAGATGGGAGGACAATATCTCAGAGTGGACAGGACTGAGGCTGGGTGATACGCTAAAAATGGCAGAGAACAGAGAGGAATGGAGGGAGCTGGTTGCCAAATCATCAGTGGTGCCCCAACGGTGGGCAAGACTACGGGATATAGATAGATAGATACACGACGATCGACTATAACCCCCCCCCCCCCCCCCCCAAAAAAAAAAAAAAAAAAAAAAAAAAAAAAAAAAAAAAAAAAAATTCAAGGAGATATGTACAAAAGGGCAATAAAAATGCACATACACACACACACATACACACACACACACACACACACACACACACACACACACACACACACACACACACACTCACACACACACACACACACCTCAACACACACACGCACGCACACAGACAAAAAACATACCTCATGACCACGTGACCAGCCGGAAGAACCGGAGCTGTCCAGTAGAATATTTTATGTATCTTTCTGTGGGCAGAATTGTGACTTACGGCAGACTGGAACAAAAAAAAAGATCATAAAACACATTTGTGTTCTGATAAGCAATCGATAACACTAAACTTATCGACTGCACGTGGTAAACCTTGGATTGTACATGTATAAACCGAACTTTTTACGTGAACAAAAGTAACATCGACTGTAAAAATTTATTAAGTTTGCTGTTCTGTGATTGTAGACCTTACGGGTTTCAGCCGTTAAGTCCCAAATCACAGAACAGCAATAACATAAATCGCAGATCAAAACATAAACGTGTCGCATAGTGCCCTCTACCACTGGCGGTAATGCTCCGCATTTAGACCCACTAAGTGAGTACGCCACAAATACGCCGTCTTGTCCATTTAAATGAGTTGTTATACGCCACAAGCACATTTCTATTCAAATAAGATGTTTAGCAAATGTAGCAATTTAATAGAAGTGTACTCGTAGCGTACTCCCCGAGTGGGTCTGCCTAAGCGGAGAGAACTCCCGCAAAGCGTACCGCCGAGATGTCGGACACTCGGTGCACATTAAATCATTCGAGACGTACCGCCTCTGAATACGCGGGTTATGCCGCGTAACCGGAGGCGGCACGTCTCGAATGAGTTAACCCCATAACTGCATGGGCAAGACAAACGCTACCCATCTGCAAGAGACATATATCTCCCTGAGCCCCCGCAGTCGCGGGGGCTCATGACGATTTATGTCTCCTGTCAGTCCAGTGTTCTTGGTGCCCATTTTTGGCCCCATCTCGTGTGTGGTTTTCACGCGAACGTCCTTCAGTGTGCAGTGGTTTCAGACACGAAATCCGCGTCCGCGAGCAGTTAAGGGGTTAAATACAATAATAGACAATAAACGTTGTTTTCATTCAATATCGAACCGTCGATCATACACTCACATGCACTTCGCCGAAGCAGTGCTGGGTGACCAGTTCCGAATCAGGCGCCGTGAAGACGCCAATGGTCTTGGTCGTGTTCAGCTGACAGCCTATCATGCGTGCTTGCACAAACATACCTCGAAAATAATCCTCTCCTCCTTGCGAATACACGGTGACTGCACACAGGCAAAGGCTGACGAAGTTAGACAATGAAGTCTACTAAATAACTTTTTGTCAAAAGATATAATATAGAATTTTAAGAAGGGTGTTTCTCGCCTTCTTGAATAAAGGAAGTTGGCGGATAAGGTATTAAAGAATGATGAAAGAAGTCCAAATCAGTGTAAATATGTAAGTTAACCGGCCCAGGCAAGCTACTGTCTATACCGCTCGGTGGAAAAGACGCGTAGTTATGCGTCTTTTCCGCTAAGCGGTATCGTCAGAAGCAGTCAAGGGGTTAAAACTGTAGAAGCGATTTAAATTTTTCAAAACCTCAGTAGCTCGCTTGAGCTTGTCTTTACCACCACGTGAATGTTCTGTGTTTATGTACAGTGTGTGAGTGAATGCGCGTGACTGATTCACGTGAGCGTGCTTGTTGAGTTTAGTTCGCCGATTTTCAGTTGGGATAAAGCGCCTGAATGCGCTGATTTATTATTATTTAAAGAATTTACATGATGACGCAATACGTGTAGTCAAATACATCGAATAGAGGCTTATTTGTTGTTGTTTTTTACTCCTAAACGTTTTCTTCTTTTCTAGCTTTCTTGCATGTACTTTGCCCTTTGGTATTTAACACCTCTATCGCATCCCGGGCTGGTAAAACACGATCGTCATTCCTCCGTCTAGCGAGGGGCCTGTCTAGGAGGATGCCTCTGACTGATCTTGGGGACCGAAATAACTCCACTGGTAAAGTAACGCACACAGCCGCAGTAAAATTGCTCCTGATCCTTCCAAGTCTTTTAGGTCTCATCTTATATATGCTCTGCTCCAAGATCAGACTGATGCGCTCCTTAGTCATCTCAGTGTTTTTGTATGCCTGCGAGTCATGGACCCTCACAGCCGGATACAAGCCACTGAAATGAGATGTTTTCGAAGGCTGCTTGGCATTTCATACAGAGATTACATCACGAACGAGGAAGTGGGAAGCAGAATCAGGCAAGCCATCAGGCCTATGAAGACCTATTAGCCATTATGAAAAAACGCAAACTAAAGTGGTATGGGCATCTTATATATATATACATTTTTTATAATATATATATAATTTTTAAGAAATTAACCCGTTCAGTGCTTGTTGACGCAGACTGAGTTTCTCCAATCTTCCCGGCTTAATTCAACGCCCTAAACCCGGACATGTCCCAGGAACATGGATTCAAAGTGGTGTCAGCAAGAGATATAGATCCTCATGAGCCCCCGCAACTGCGGGGGGTCATGAGGATCTATATCTCTTGCAGTTGGATGTGTTTAAATTGTCCTGGCACTGAACGGGTTAATAAGAAAATTACATATCCATAAAATGTCCGTTACACATCACACAGTACGTCTCTACATAAATAGGAACTTTAAAAAAAAATTCCCCATTCCAAACTAGAACATAATCGTGTATTAAAATAATGAATGTAATACCTTGCAACGTTTCACCCGGTTTATAACTCTTCTGAGACACCGACACTATATAGGGTGAGGGTGACGTCTGAGCCTCCACCCCGTGTCCCGTTGGTTCCATGGACTCGCACGCCATGTCCGGCGCCCCCCCGGGGTACCCACACCCACCCGCTGACATCATTAGCAACAAAAGCACCTTGCAAGGGTGGACTGTGATAGCGTCCGGTACCAGGTTAACCATCGTTATAACTGTCGGTTCTCCCAACTTTCACTTTTCTTCTTTCGGCTGATCTGAAAAAATAAAATTAGACGTTTTATGATGTTGATAAAGCTTATCAGGATGATGTTAACCCTTATCATTCGGAATACACCAGTGCGTGAAAGAAGTTTGACTAAAATAGTTCAAGGGTACCTAGAGGCGCCAAGCTATTCTGGCACTACCCTTTAACTAAAGTCATTGGTTTATATCCTTATGTGTAAGTACTATAATGTAGCTTGCAAATGGCAGTGGAGCTTTTTGGTGGAGTGCAGTGTGCGCAGTTCTGGCCCCACCCTTTAAACCCTTGGTTCGTCTGCCATGGCCTAGCAAGCTGGGACGGTGGCATCGAGGTCCTCGGGTCGTAGGTTTTATATCAGACTGTCCTTGTCCTAGTCTCTGGCTCAAAAACCTTCCCCGGCTTTGATGTCAGGGACATCTTGAACCGCTGGTCGGAATACTTTCAGGACCTCTTCAGCGCTGAGCGCACTGTTCAAGAAGCAATCATTTTCCAAATCCCACACCTCCCAGTAAAGGTTGAATTGGACGAACCGCCCAACACTGAAGAGACCCTCAAGGCCATCCACCAGCTCAAGAGTGGCAAAGCAGCAGGCATTGTCGGAATCCCGCCAGAGATCTGGAAACATGGAGGCCCAGCACTGCACAACAAGCGCCACGACCTCTTTCTCTGCTGATGGGAGAAAGGAACACTACCAAAGGATCTCCGTGATGCAGTCATCATCACCCTGTACAAGAACAAAGGAGAGAAGTCTGCCTGCTCTAATTATCGTTAGCGCCGGGAAAATTCTCGCAAGGCTGCTCCTGAATCGGCTGGTACCTGCCATCGCTAAAGACCACCTCCCAGAAAGCCAGTGTGGCTTCAGAGCCAACAGGAGTACCACCGACATGGTCTTTATGCTGAGACAGCTTCAGGAGAAGTGCCGCGAGCAAAACAAAGGGCTGTACGTAACGTTTGTCGACCTAACGAAAGCGTTTGACACTGTGAGCAGGCAAGGCATGTGGCAGATCCTGGAGCGACTTGGCTGTCCCTCAAAGTTCCTCAGCATGATCGTCCAGCTCCACGAGGACCAGCAAGGCCAGGTCAGACTCAACAGTAACCTCTCAGAACCATTCCCCATTTGCAATGGCGTGAAGCAGGGCTGCGTGCTGGCACCGACCCTCTTTACCATCTTCTTTAGCATGATGTTAAAGCAGGCCACAGTGGACCTCGACGATGACGACGCAGTGTACATCAGGTATCGTCTCGATGGCAGCCTGTTCAACCTCAGACGACTGCAGGTCCACACCAAAACCCTAGACCGACTGATTCGTGAGCTGCTCTTTGGTGATGACGCTGCCCTCGTTGCACACACAGAGAGAACCTTGCAGCGCATCACGTCCTGCTTCACAGATGCTGCCCAGCTCTTTGGACTTGTCAGTCTGAAAAGGACAGAGGTCCTTCATCAGCCAGCACCCAAAGAAGAGCATTGCCCTCCCCACATCACCATCGGCGAGTCCGACCTGAAGTCTGTACACCAATTTACCTACCTTGGCTGCATCATCACGTCAGACGCCAAGCTGGACAAGGAGCTGGACAACAGGCTGGCAAAAGCGAACAGTGCTTTCGGACGACTATTCAAGCTGAAAAAGGGCACCAAGATCAGCGTGTACAGAGCTGTCGTCCTCACCACCCTGCTGTATGGTTCCGAGTCCTGGGCCCTCTACCGCAGCCAACTACGCCTCCTCGAACGCTTCCACCAGCGCTGCCTGCGTACCATCCTCGACATTCACTGGAGTGACTATGTCACCAACGTCGAGGTCCTTGAACAGGCGGAAACTGTGAGCATCGAGGCTTTGCTGCTGCGGACACAGCTTCGCTGGGCGGGGCACGTCTCCAGGATGGAGGATCATCGCCTACCCAAGATCAACCTGTTCGGCGAGCTCGCCACTGAACACCGAGACAGAGGGGCACCAAAGAAGAGATACAAAGACAGCCTCAACAAGTCACTTAGTGCCTGCCAAATCGACCACCGCCAGTGGTCTTCGCTTGCTGCGGACCGCAACACCTGCCGCTCCACTATTTACAAGGCAGCCGTCTACTTTGAGGACTCTCGCAGAGCTAGCCTTAAGGACAAGCGGCTCAGGAGAAAAAACAGAGATGTCGTAACTCAGAACCCTGACCAGACCTTCCCCTGCAGCCACTGCGGTCGAACCTGCCTGTCCCGGATTGGCCTCCGCAGCCACGAACATGCCTGCAAACGTCGTGGGCAACCCCTATAGAATCTTCGTTCGCGAAGTCAAGCCAAGAGGAGGATATGGCAGTGTACAAATTTGAAGCTTTTAGCCTCAGTATGATTTGGGTTAACAGGTCATTATGGTTGACAAACAAACAAATAAACAAACAAACAAGTAATCGCGTGACCGTCGGTAAAAAAAAAAAATGAACAGCCGGCACGCACGTGCAAGCGATAAAGAACCTTATGAACCTTCGTCAAGAACAGTGACATGGCAATCGCCAGGAGGCCTGGTCCATAACCAGATTGACTTCATCTTGCTGCCTCGACGATTCAAATCCAGCGTTAACAAAGCACAAACGAGGTCCTTCCCTGGCGCTGATATTGGCAGCGACCACAACCTCGTCCTTACTAGCCTCAAGTTGAAGCTGGCATTGAAACGAGATAGCAAGAGCCCTCGCATCAGATTCGACCTCCAGAAGCTAAAAGACCCGGAAGTAGAAGAGCTCTTCCAAGCCCAGGTGGGAGGCAGATTTGCAGCCTTGGCTACTTTGGACTGTGACGTAGACACCCTTGCTGGAAATATAAAAGAGGTGTTACTTTCTACAGCAGAAGAAGTGCTGGGGAAGCAGAGGAAGCGCAAACAGCCCTGGGTCACCGATGACATCCTCGATCTCTGTGATGAGAGGAGAGCCTGGAAGAAAAAGAGAGGCCAAGACCTCACATCAGCAAACAAGTACAGACTTGTCAACAAGAAGATCAGGAAGAGGATGAAAGAAGCCAAAGAAGATTGGATTGAAGACCAGTGTTGTAGCGTGGAAGAGGGCATGGCAAACGGCAACAGCAAGAAGGCTTATGAAACGCTAAGGACTCTCACCAAGACTCAACAGCGAACAGCCACAGTCATCGAAGACAGCAGCGGCCAACTCCTTACGGAAAACACTGCTGTACTAAAC
The DNA here is from genome assembly GCA_036245525.1 of Semisulcospira habei. NCBI lineage: Eukaryota > Metazoa > Mollusca > Gastropoda > Semisulcospiridae > Semisulcospira > Semisulcospira habei. The sequence continues at coordinate 149,744,517 of BTPG01000005.1, read as the reverse complement.
AGATGGACTGAGTACTGCCGAGACTTGTATAACTACAAGGCTGAGCCAGACACCAGCATCCTCCAAAACAACCAGGCTGGGGCCAGGAAGGCTGAAGACCTGCCAGTGTTAGCTGAAGAGGTGGAAGCAGCCGTACGCGGCCTGAAGGGAGGAAAGTCTCCAGGTGTAGACAACGTACCTGCTGAACTGTTGAAACATGGAGGAGAAGTAACAACGAAGGTCCTCACTACACTCTGTCAAAAGATCTGGGAGCAAAAGAAATGGCCAGTAGAATGGACACAGTCTCTAGTGATCCCGCTCCCAAAGAAAGGAAACCTGAAACAGTGCCAGAACTACAGAACTATCAGTCTGATAAGTCACCCTAGCAAAGTAATGCTTAGAATCATTCTCAACCGCCTCAAAACTTTCGCCGAGGAACTGCTGGCAGAAGAACAGGCTGGCTTCAGAGTTGGAAGAAGCACTGTAGAGCAGATTTTCAACTGCCGCGTCCTGATCGAGAAACATCTGCAGCATCAGCGCGAACTCTACCACAACTTCATTGATTTCAGGAAAGCATTTGATCGCGTCTGGCACGACGGACTCTGGCAAGTCATGAGATCGTTCAACATAGAGGAGGGACTGATCCAAATGATAGAAGCGCTTTACAAGAACGCCTGCAGCGCGGTTCTACTTAACAATCAGTCAGGCGAGTTCTTCAGGACGACGATCGGTGTCCGTCAAGGATGCCTGCTCTCTCCTGTCCTTTTCAACATATTCCTGGAGAAGATCATGCAGGAAACCCTCCACGACCACCATACTTCAATCTCTATTGGTGGCAGATCCCTGTGCAATCTTCGATTCGCAGACGACATTGACCTCATGGCAGGCAGCAATAGTGAGCTCCAAAACCTGACAGACAAACTTTCAAGTAGCGCAGGGTCTTATGGCATGGAGATCAGTACGGATAAAAGCAAAGTGATGATCAACACCACAAGCGACAGCAGCAGCAACATTCACATGAACGGCCAGAAGCTAGAAGAGGTCAATAGCTTCAAGTACTTGGGAGCCACCCTGTCCAAAGACGGTAGTTGCATAGCAGAGATCCGTATCAGGATAGGTACAGCAACATCCGCAATGGCCAGGCTGGACAGGATATGGCGAAGTAACTCCATCAGCTTCACCATCAAGTACAGGCTTTACAAGTCCCTCGTAGTGTCTATTCTGCTCTACGGCTGTGAGACTTGGACACTGCTTGCAGACTCAGAAAAGAAAATCCAGGCCTTTGAGAACAAGTGCCTGAGGAAGTTGCTCCGCATCTCGTACCGCGAGCACAAGACCAACGAATATGTACGGAGCATCGTCACTTCCCTGGTGGGCCCACATGAACCCCTTCTGGCAACCGTGAAACGGCGCAAGCTTGCTTGGTTTGGCCACGTGACCCGACACAACACCTTGTCCAAGACTATCCTCCAAGGCACTCTCGAAGGAAGTCGTCGGCGAGGTCGTCAGAGAAAGAGTTGGGTCGCAAACATAAAAGAATGGACCAAACTCGAGATGCCAGACTTGCTTGCCACCGCCCAAAATAGAACTCAGTGGAGAGCACTGTCTGTTGCTGCTGCCTTTCAGTCCCCCCAACGCCCAGTTCGGGCAAGGGACTGATGATGATGATGATGAACCTTCGCCGTGACGGGGACTCATGAAATTGTAGTCCTCTTTGTATCTGTGATTCTTGGACAGGTGGGGCCCTGGCGTTGAATTTATACTGACGAGCAAAAGAAATGCGACATGCCTTTTGCTTGTAGGTATATTATGACATGTATTCCAATGGAAAATGGCAGGCAGAGGCAATACCAACAGGCCTTCACTGCACAAACTACGGAGCTGAGGTGGAAGCCCTGGTCCATGCTGCAAACACCCTTAGTGGCACTGCAGACCCTGATGCCCAGATTGCCTTCCTGACTGATGCCATGTCTGTTCTTGAGGCAGCAACAGCAAGCAAAATGCCACGTCTACAAGAGGCACTGCAAAACATCAAGTGCACCAGGCTGGTGCTGCAGTGGATCCCTTCACACTGTGGCATCTACGGCAATGAAGAAGCTGACAGAATGGCAAAAGTGGGCGTAGAGAAAGAACAAGACGAAAATGGAGTCAGCTTCACAGAGATGAAGACCACCATTAAGTCTGTGTACAGACCACCACAACGGCCCCTAGACAGTTACCATCAGCTATCCAGACAAGAGCAGGTGACCATCTTCCGTCTGAGGACCGGGCACAACCGACTCAATTTCCACCTGCACAGACGCTTCCACCTCGTGCCATCTCCCCTGTGTCCTTGTGGAGAAGCGGAGCAGACCACAGAGCACATCCTCCAGGACTGTTGGAACCACCAGTTGCTGAGGGAGGAGATATGGCCGAAGCCCGCCACCCTACAAGAGAAACTGTACGGGCCTGTGGAGGCGCTACAGAAAACCACAGATTTCATTTTGAGAGCCAAACTCCAAGTGTGACGGCGTTCGAAAAGAAGACATGTATTCCAGTGACACAACTTGTGACAGCTGTAAATGAAGGGGGTTTGGAGAGAAGCAAAAGAAATGCGACATTTTGAGAATCATCTGAAACACTTTATTGTTTCCGATGATTCCAAAAATGTTGCATTTCTTTTGCTCGTCAGTATATAATGACATGTAACCAGTAGCATAAACTGTGACAAATGGGAATGAAGGGGGTTTGCCGGAGGGAAGACGATAGAGGGAAGGGGTGGGTGGGTGGGGTAAGTTCTGCCGGTCAGACGACGTATACAATAGTTTAAGTTTTAAGCGGCCTCTGCTTTCTCGACTCCTTTTTAAGCGTTTGTTTTACATGTCTATGTCAGAACAACGAAACCATCAGTGTTTGCGGTGTCCCGCTTATTGTTGCCGTGACAAAACGCCGGCTAATCGCTCTTGTGTGTGCAAAAGATTTAAAAGTTGACTTGCAAGAGGTCAAGTTCGGTTCCCAAATGCGCAATAGGCCGTCTGGCTGACGTCGGCTGGATGGCCTTTTGCGCCGGCATTGGGTTACTTGCTCACACGATTTCAAAACAAAACATTTGTCAGCTGAAACTCAGAAAGATCAAAAAGACTGCCACACTGTGAAATACCTTACATACACGTGACGTACAAAAAGTCCAAGAATTCGCGTATTTTTATGTGTTCAAGTTATTTTATATTAAATGGATGTTCTTGTACCTTATAGAGAGTTTTCCCGTAATGAAAGATGGTGGTACGAACACGGTAATAAAATGTTTCTTTAAAAGTTACTTAATTTAATCACAGTGCATCACATAGTACCCTGTCGTTTCTATCGATAACCATAGCCATCTTCAAGTCACTCATTCTAAAGACAGCATGTTGTTCGCGTACGTAATAAGAGCATCAAGTAAATTCGATCAGCTGTGATAAGCTGTGATAGCAAGGGATGGTACTGTGATAGAAAGGAGTGGTGATAATGTGATTCAAACTTATCAATAGAATGTGATTCGGCAAGGATTATAGATTCTAACAGGCATGGGGATGGATTTTTATTTAAATATGTGTTTAATTGCTTGTTCATGTTTGTGAGCCGAAGACAAATTTCCATTTTATATTAATATATTTAATGGGCAATAAAGATTTTTTAAAATTTGAATTTGAATCTGTCAAAAACGAATGAATAACGTACCCTGAAGCAAACATTAGCATCAAATGTTACACACCAATCTATTAAACGTTTACGAGTAACATACCTGTTTATCGAGTAGAATCTTGATATAATCCGATGGTGCCGTTGTATCGCTGTTGAAATAAATTATCGGTCTTCCTGAGCAGGTCTAATGGGACAGAATCGCTAAGATCACTGAGTAAATGTGGCGAGAAACAAATTTGCTTCACACCGCTTTAAATGTTTCTCTCATGTTTTGTTATAATCGCCCTTCTTAACAGCTTTCTCGCGGCCTCCGATGCTGCGAATGACACCTGCACACCGTGGATTCGTCAGCTTCAGTGTACGGGCAGATATTTCTGGACGAACTTGGAGAAGATGCACTCAGATTGTTGCCTGCACATGAAATGTTGCGCATGCGGCTGCAATGTGTCATCTGGTTTTCCTAGCGTACCTTTGACGGAGTGCTGAGATGTTCTATGCCAATGTCGTTCTCAGCGGGCACTGAAACAAACGCCAATGACCTCCTCTCGCTAAGACAAAGAAGTAAGTTGGCCTCTTCGTCGCACTGACAATCAGTTTAATTAGTCTCCTTCCGCTGCCGCGATTCAGTTGCATAGGATAAAGCAAGAGGCACATATCTTCATGACTAGCCCCAGCAAAGCAGGGGCTCATGAAGATCTGTGCTTCTTGCAGTTGGAAGTAGTAGCTGGTGGGCGTTAGTTGGACGTTGCCTGAATGACCACGTCAGTGAAGAGCCGAGTACGATCACAGACAAACGATGTCTTGTCTTTCTGGGGACATCACGAGTGCGGTAGAAAATGCGCCCTACTCGGGACTAGAGACGCGAAGTCGAGCTTGCTTGGTGAAAACAACTGTATGCAGGCAGGTCAGGTCTGAATGCGCCTGACTGTAACTATGACGCTGAAATTCCGTAACGCAGGAAATGTAAGCTTTAAAAACAGACTTTTTTGCTATTGGCATTCAAAGAAAATGTGTTTGGCATTTATTATTCGGGGGTGGGGTGAGAGTGGCGGTGGTGGAGAGGGAGGGGGTGGGGGAAGGGGTTGGGGGAGGGGGTTTCCTGGAGTGGAGCGGGAGGGGGAGGGATGGAGGGGGGGGGGGCGAAGAGGAGAGCGCGGTGGAAAAAGACTTTCTTTTTTTTTTTTTTCTTTTTTTTTTATCAGGCACATCCATTTGGGTCAAAAGAAAATTCAAAATTCTTTGAAAAAAAAAGTTTACACACGAAACTCTAAGTCTAATTGTAATTGAAAATAAATTTCAGAGACAAGAACATTTATCCACGGCGTAGCGTGGCCTATCTGCCGTGATGGCAAAAAAAAAAAAAAAAAAAAAAACCGTCCACGCACTCAAAACAATGACGAAACTGAAACTGCGCCAGAAGTCAGAAGGAACCTGTTCCGCCTCATCAAGCGCGGAACCGCCAAGAGACATTGATTCACTTGAGCCCCTGCATGCGTAGTGGGTTTAGGAGAATTTCTGTCTTTAGCTGAACAAGATCTTTTCCTACTGCTCCTCAGTTTGAGCGTGTTACCGAGGATTAAGCGCAAGAATGGATTTCCGTCTGTTTTTGACAGGAGACAGCTCCTGTGTTTGCGGCAAATTAAGGTGCACAATGCTCAGTCACACAAGTTCAATATTTGTTCAGTTAGCTTCTTGTTTGACCACAAACGGCCAACGCCAACTCTTTTATTTTAAATGCTCAAGCTTCACAGGCACCTGTAAGCAACTAATAGTGTACTGGCACATATGTCATATTGTGGCAGCAGGCGTTTGTGAGTTTCAACAACTGCAGCGCATTAAGCATTTTGACAAAGATGCACTGGCCTTCGTGCGCGTGGGTGACATACGCAGTACCATACTGAACGTGAGAACATTGTTTAACCCTTTCAGTGCCGATAAAATCTAAACACACCCAACTGCTCATGAGGATCTATGCCTCATGCTGACACCACTTTAAATCCATGTTCTTAGGACAGCTAGGGCTTACCACGGTGATGTTTCATTGACGAAGACTGCAAAAGCAATGTTTCCGTCAACGGGCACTGAACGGATTAACAATGCGGCATCTATAAAGTAGCAAACTCACAACTGAGTGACAAATTCAGTATCATGTGCCTCTGGATAGCTCTGTAGGATTCATTGCTGGTAAATATTTTTTCTTACGCCATGTTTCTCTGGAAAGAGGCGATTTTTTTTTTTTTTTTTTTTTTTTTGGTTCAAGAGCCGGTGACCAAGGGGCCGGGTTTTTGTGAGAAGTTGGTCCGCACACAATATTCTACTGTTTCAGTACAAAATAATGTAAACTAGAGGAAGAAAACACATTATAGCAATGTTAATTCATAGCTCAGTCCAACCCCTCTTAAATTCTAGCCTGCCCGGCACCGGCCTCCACGTGGCGTAGGTGGGTAGTCCGCTCAGTCCTTGACTGAGTGGGCTAGCGGACGGGTGCCATCCAGGATTAGGACTTGATGTCAGCAGATATGTTGTTCAGCCTTTTCACTGGTCCGGTTTTTAAGGAGCTGTGCTAACCTAGGTCGTACCATGTTGGATTGGTCCTTAAAAATACTCGTGACTTTTTGGTCCTTTGGATCCCAAGTGTTTGCCGTGCTTGGAGACCCGTGTCGGGGGAGAAGAGGATCCTGGTGGCTGAGGTTCCCTTTGGGATGCGGCTCACTGGGGCCAACACTCCACTTCGGCCTTGACTTCTACCTAAACGGGAGGCTAGTCGTACCGGCCTAGTCAATCGGCTCTTGTCACGTTGAGCCCTATCCCACTGTTGACATGCGGGTTGCTATACGGAGCACCATGCTATAGCTTCTGCTGCTGATTAGGTGCTTTACGCCAGTATTCCCCTGCATTCAACGGTGTGATAGAAGGCGGTGGCTCAAACGGTTCAATCGGGCTTACCCCCTTGAGTATATCTTTCGGGCAGTCTCCATTGTGCGTCGGCTGGAGACCCGCCGACAGTTGCACTTTCCCTTGTTGGGCTCGGTGGCGGGCGGGGACCCCCGGGGGATGAATATCTCTACTAATATAATATGGATAAAACCAAAAAACCAAAACTAGCACAGAAACGGCGCATAGACACCGACATTGCACATGACAGTGATTCAGACTGTGAGGAAGCGACGCCTCAGGCGTCGGCCGTATGGCCTCGCTTCCTCATTGTCCATAGCAAGGTGAAGGAGAAACCAGTTACCAAGCTGCATCCTTTTCTGGTGGGGGAGACCCTCAAGAGCCGTGTTGGCAGGCCTGACGCCCAGCGCCTCAGGTCTGGTGACTTGCTGGTGGAGTGCCGTACTCGGGCACACTCCAGCGGGCTACTGGGGCTCTCTTCCATCGGAGACACTCCTGTGGAAGTCACACCCCACAAAACTATGAATTCGTCAAGAGGCGTAATCAAAGATCAAGCTTTGGCAGAACTGTCAGAAGATGAACTTGTAAGGAACCTTAAGTCTCAGGGGGTGACTTGCGTCAGGCGCTTCGCTTCCAAGCGAGGTGGTGGGGAGATCCGTCTCCCTACCATCATCCTGACGTTTGGCACCCCCACCCCTCCTACTACCATCTGGGGAGGTTACTACTCCCTGAGAGTGAAAAAGTACGTCCCTCTTCCCCTCCGGTGCTTTAAGTGCCAAAAGTATGGCCATGGGCAGAAGACATGCCGTCAGGCAGAGGCTTCATGCGCCCGTTGCACTAGGCCCGGACACTCTGCTGAGTCCTGCACAGCCACCCCCCTGTGTGTGAATTGCCAGGGGGCGCATATGGCTTCGGATAAGAAATGCCCTCGTTGGATATCCGAGTGCAAGATTCAGCATCTGTCCTTTCTGGATGCCAAAAAACTGGTTGAAGGCCCTGGTGCAGCTGCGGCTGCCCCAACCTCTAACACCTCAGTGTATACTTTTAGTGCAGCGGTGGCAGGCAAGCGCCCCACCAAAGACTTTTCATGTCAGACCCCAACTTCTTGGTTGGGGGCGGAGCCTCGGCTCATCTCGCCCCTGGAGAGTAACCCTCCTCCGGTGGTGACAAGGAGCCAGGGAACGCAGAAGGCGGACACTGCCGGCCCGGTTGTGCCGCCTTCTGTTGCCCCTAAGCCTCAGCCCCCACCCAAACCTGTTAGTCAGTCAACTCCAAAGGCTTCTGGCTCTGGTCAGCCTTCTAAGGCCGCTAACTCTAGCGGCAGGAACGCTGCCCAGGACCAGAAGTCTAAGAAATCTATGGGACCGCTGTGCGCACGGGCCCAGAAGGGGAACACAGATGTGCCCCTTCAAAACAAATATGCTGCACTGGAGGAGCGGATGGAGGGAGTGGAAGTTGTTGTTGCTGATGCTGCGGCAGCTCCACCCCCTTCCTCTCCGAAGAACCAGAGGAGGCCCGGGAGCCGGCCCCCCTCTGTTTCTTCAACTCCTTCCAAGGTAAAGGAAAAAGGGGGGAAAAACTCCTTACCCCCAGATCAGACTTAATCATGGACTCTTTGCTTCAGTGGAATTGTCGTGGTTTTCGAGCTAACTTTGAGGAATTACGTCTTTTAGTCAAGTTCTATAACCCCTCAGTCATATCTCTTCAGGAGACTTACCTGAAGACTTCTGACCCTGTGTCTTTTAATGGTTTTAATGTTATACATAAAGGCTCTGATTCGGAGAGGCGCTCGGGTGGAGCGGCTCTTCTCATTAGTAGCCAAATTTTATGTAGCCCCGTTAGCATCGACACCTGTCTTCAGGCTGTCGCTGCTCGGGTTACCTTAAAAAAGACCATAACCATATGCAGTATTTACCTGCCACCATCACTGCGGGTCTGTAGCAATGATATTTTTCACTTAGTAGATCAACTGCCCCCTCCCTTTATTCTCATGGGGGATTTTAACGGTCATGCTCACCTTTGGGGTAGTGACCACTATGATGGCAGAGGTCAGATGTTAGAAGATGTTTTTTCTCAACTTAACCTATGTGTCTTTAACGATGGCTCACCTACATACTCTAACTCAGGTTCCGGATCTAGTTCTGTTCTAGACCTCACTGTGTGTGATCCTTCTCTCATGCTGGACTTTGACTGGAAGGTTCACGACGACCTGTGTGGTAGTGACCACTTCCCAGTAGTCCTGTCATCGGTCAGCTGTGAGGAGGATTCGCCGGTGGGGCGCTGGAATCTCAAGAAAGCTAACTGGTCTCTGTTTGCCTCTCTCTGTCAGTCTCGTCTTACAGAGGAGGTGGTCATGTCAGCTGAAGAACCTGTTTCTTGTTTTACTTCTATTTTGTTGGAGGTTGCAGGTGAAACCATCCCTAGAACTTCCACATCACTCCCTCGGAAGCCGAGAGTACCATGGTTCAATGAAGAGTGCCGCAAGGCCCAAACAATGCGCAAATCTGCTCAGCGACGTGCATTTCGTAATCCGTCGCAAGCAAATATTTTAACCTTTAAAAGACAGCGGGCAAAAGCCCGTTATATTTTTAAACGTGAACGCCATGCTTCCTGGAGACGCTTCGTCTCATCTTTATCTTCTAGGACTCCGTCCCAAAAAGTCTGGAAGGCTGTTCGAAGAATTAGGGGCAGGGGTGGCTCGGCTTCTGTCGGCCATCTTAGAGATGGTGCCAGTTTGGTCACAGATAAAAAGGCTGTGGCCAATTTACTTGCCTCCACCATTGCCCATAATTCTTCAACAGAGCATTATTCACCTTTCTTCCAGAGAGAGAAGGAGAAGCGAGAATCTTGTGCTTGTGATTTTATATCGGATAACTTGGAAGACTATAATGCCCCTTTTACGTTTTCAGAATTGCAGCAAGCCATGCAGAAATGTACTGACTCTGCTGCTGGATTAGATACCATCCATTATCAGCTCATAACACATCTGCCTGAGGATTCACTCCTTGTACTTCTCAAGGCCTTTAACCATATCTGGATAACCGGTCATTTTCCGCCATCTTGGCGCCAGGCTGTGGTTGTGCCAATTCCCAAGCCGGGTAAGGATCCTTCCGACCCGGGCAACTACCGGCCAATAGCTTTGACATCATGTTTATGTAAAACTATGGAACGCTTGGTCAACGCCCGACTGGTGTGGCATCTTGAGTCACAGGGTCTCATCACAGACCTCCAGTGCGGTTTCCGGCGCTTCCGTAGTACAACTGACCATCTAGTCCGCTTTGAGTCTTTTATCCGAGATGCTTTTGTCAACAAGCAGCATGTCTATGCAATTTTCTTTGATCTTGAAAAGGCATATGACACTACCTGGAAGCATGGTATAATGTCTGATTTGTCGGACATGGGTTTTAAAGGGCATCTGCCCGTTTTTATTCACAATTTTTTGTCCAACAGGTCGTTCCATGTCCGTGTGGGCTCCACCCTCTCCGACTCCTTTGAACAGGAGATGGGTGTCCCGCAGGGATTCTATCTCCTGTTTTATTTAGCATTAAAATAAATAACATTGTAAAGGCCGTCAAGGATGATTCTGAATGCTCTTTGTTTGTGGACGACTTTGCTTTGTGTGCACGAGGTCGAGGACTTGCGTCCCTTGAGAGGCGCTTGCAGCTGTGCGTTGATCGCATCCAGGGGTGGGTGTCTCTCAATGGATTCAGATTCTCGCCCTCCAAGACAGTCTGTGTGCATTTTACTAACCAGACGAAATTTTTTCCAGAACCTAGCCTGAGCATTGCTGGAGTGCCAATTAAGGTGGCTGAAGAGGCTAAGTTTTTGGGGGTCATCTTTGACAAAAGATTGACCTTCTGCAACCATGTTAACTACCTTAGAACCTCTTGTCGGAAGGCCCTCGACATTCTTCGTGTCGTTGGTCGTACTGACTGGGGTGCAGACCGCATCGTCTTACTTCGACTGTACCGGGCCCTTGTTCGGTCCAAACTGGATTACGGCTCTGTGGTATATGGCTCGGCTTCCAAGTCTGTTCTGCAGCGTCTGAACACAATTCACCATCAAGGTCTGCGCATATGTCTGGGAGCCTTCAGGACATCTCCAGTTCCTAGTCTGTATGCAGAGGCAGGGGAGCCTTCTCTCAGGCTCCGCCGCATCCGCCTCATGCTCAGCTACGTTCTGAAGCTGAAGGCCCATCCAGAAAATCCTGCCTATGATTGTGTTTTTAACCCGTCGTTTGCAGAGATTTACGATGCCCATCCGGGAGCTGTCCGTCCACTTTCCTTCCGTGTCCGACCTCATCTGCAGGCGGCCGGAGTGGACCTGGACAAAGTTTCGGAATCTCTGCAACACGTCACTCCACCCTGGCTACTACCAGTTCCTGACATCTTGCTGGACTTGACTGCCCACAAGAAGGATTGTACTCCACCAGCCATATACCAACAGAGCCTCAATGAACTCCTTTCAATTTTTCCTGGCTATTGTCGTCTTTATACGGATGGGTCCAAGTCTGAGGATGGAAGAGTGGCTGCGGCTGCAGTGTCCTCTCGCCATCCTAGACGCCCATTTAAGCTCCGTCTCCCTGACCATTCCTCTGTATTTAGTGCAGAACTGCAGGCCATTTTGCTAGCACTCAAGCATGCCTATCAGTCTCGGGAAAGGAACTTCCTGATTCTGTCTGACTCTCTTTCTGCCCTGCAGGCCCTTCAGGGCGCGGGAACAGACCATCACTGCTGGTGCAGATTAGAGAGCTCTACGCGGACTTGATGAAGGAATATTATGACATCATTTTTATTTGGGTCCCAGGCCATGTGGGCATCGAAGGCAACAGAATCGCAGATTCTGCTGCCAACAGTGCCCGCAGTGACCCTGTCCCTGACACACAGACTGTCTATAGTGATTTTAAACCTGTTATTAGTGCGTACATAACCCGCGAGTGGCAGTCCGAGTGGGACAAAGAGGAAGGGAACAAGCTTCATGAAGCTCTTCCTAAGTTGTCTGACAGTCTACCTTTCCGCTGCGGCAGCCGCCGTGAGGAGACTGTCCTTGCTCGGCTCCACATCGGGCACACATATGTTACGCACTCTTACTTACTTAAACAGGATGAGCGTCCATGGTGTTTTGCCTGTGATGAGCAGTTTTCTGTTCGACACTTTTTGCTGTATTGTGCTGACCTAATTGACACCAGATATAAACACTTCACAGCAGACTCCTTGAAGGTTTTGTTCCGGGATGTTCCCCCGGACAAAATCTTCAATTTTTTGAGAGAATGCAATATTTTTAACAAGATCTGAGCATTCATAGACTATGTGAATTTTTTTATTTGCCCTTTTTGAGAGTCTGTAGACGTTTCTTTTCCAGACATGTGCGACATTTTAGCCTGAGATTTTTAATCTATATTTACATCTTGTCTTAAGACCTTGCTTTTAGTCTGGCTGACCAGATTTTTACCCATCCCGCCCTGAGATGGCCTTAGTCGCCTGCTCGGCGTTAAACCCAAATAACTAACTAACTAACTATCTTAAATTCTACTCCGTTTACTTACAAACTGAAATACATGGACAGTGCAAACAATTAAAATGATTGATAAATGGTCGACGGACTATGTCCCATAATCCATGGTCGCCAGCAAGACACATACTTTCAAGAGCCCCTGCGAATGCAGGGGCTCATGAAAATGTATGTCTCTTGCAGATGGAACAGCATGGCTGTTCTGTCTGAACAAAAAAGCTGAAATTCGGGTTTGTGGTATTTTGAAAAAGCTGAGTCAGCCGCTTCCAGGACTGAAGACAGTCACCCATGGAAATGTGAAATTAAAGACCTTAAGCAAAGAAGGGTTCAACCGTTCTTACATCTTCTTTATAACGTCTTAATAATGCTGCACAAAAACCTGGACTGACATACTTTATGAGTTCCGTGAATGAAAGACATTTTTGCTCTTTTATTCTTTGCTACGTAGTAAAGTTTCCCTGTTGCACACAAGAGGCGTATTGAGAAAACCTCTCTTACGTGTGTCTGTTCACATGGATTGTGACGAAATAGGTACTGAGAAAAGTCTTAGTTGAGGCCAGACAACACTAAGAACCCGTGGCCAGTGGCATGAGTGAGCTTAGTCCTGCTACTATCCGCCACGGACCCCTATGGAGAAGAGGTTAAAAAGATGATCCGCACACTGGTCGTCTTCATCGATTCGCTGCGCTGATCAGCGTAGCGAATCGAGTGAGACAACCAGTGTGCAGCTCAGTTAAAGTTGAAAACTGTGATCCCTGGAGGTGTTTGTGTTGGCGGAGGTGCATCAAACGATCAACTACGGTGTGCATCCCCTTTCAACGTGAACACGTGAGGAGCCTAACATTCTACAGCAAGGCAAGGCGAACCAAGTGTCTCCTAACACTCTACAGCAAGGCAAGGCGAATCAAGTGTCTCCAATGAACGGACAAGAAGAGGGAACAAAAAGAAGAAGAAGAAGAAAAACGTTTACAGTTAGCTATGGTTGCAAGAGAGAGAAAACTGTTCACTTGTTTGAAAAACCTGTCAGAAAATCCACAGGACTTTTTTTGTTTCTCCAAATCATTAGAAAAGGTTTGTACTAATGCTGAAGTGGTCGCTATCGTAATATTTTTTAAGGTACTGTGCGTCACATACATGGTCTTGTGTTACTGGTATGTGACATACAGTGTCTTGTCACACTGTATGTGACATACAGTGTCTTGCGTTACACTGTATGACTTAGCCCATTTATCCCCAACGCCTATAGCAGGAGATGAATGGACCATGATAATTTAAGGGTAGTGCCAGATTAGCTTGGCGCCTGAAAGGCGGCAAGCTAATCTGGCCCTACCCTTGAATTATCATGGTTTATCCATCTCCTGCAAGTGTTACATGATCTTTAAGTGCAACCTCCAGACTTTAGGAAATGTGGCCTTGGGGTTAAATGGGTTAACTAACTTGAATTCTCACACTGCGGCTACGCGTGACCACAGGAGCGCGAGTTGGGCTATACAGTGAACTCCCAGTTATTATACTATATTGAGCAACATTTTGCTTGATATAGTGCGGAAAACAGGCAGATGTGATTACTAGACCCGAATCAAAATGTCCGAGTCGATACGACGAGGACATTTTGATCGGGTCAAGTAATCACATCTGTCTGTTTATCGGCACTATATCAAGCAAAATGTTGCTCAATATAATGTATGTACCCAGTCCAAATCAAAACTTTACCAGAGTCCTTTTGATTACCGCCAGTGGTGCTCAAGTGGTCAATTTCGCTATATTTGGACATAAAACTTCCAAGCTTAACACTACTAACCGAAATGTACTCAGCGCAAATCCACCCAGGCGTACATCTACACAGTGCAAATGTGTTCCTCTGATTTTCCATTTATGTTTATAACTAAATAAACTCAGCGTGAATCTTCACCGCAAAATTCCACCCAGCATCAAAATTGACACTAGAAAGGCTTGAACTTGATTTACTCAAATCAAAAATATCATGATCTCAGTGGAATAGCGACAGCACACATTCACACTGGGTAGATTTACGCCCAGGTTCATTTAGTCTGTGTAGACTTTCGCTGGATATTTTCACTTTTTTAATAGTTAAAAAAAAAATAGATTTGCGCTAAAACAGAGAATCTTACCCCTTCAGCGCCACTGATACTGGCACTGTGTGTACTACACGTACTAGAACTGACAATCACGTCACCACAAAACTCTTTTAACGTCACAACTTATGGCCCGCATTGTCTGGAGTTCACATCCGACTTTCTGAAATGGTGCAAAGGAGGTGACATGACGTAAAGTTTACATGCAAGGTTGAAGGGAACATTACCGTCCAACACCCGGCCAAATGTATGCTTCAAACACTACGGAACCCAGCAAATCTGACACCGCTGAACATGTTTCATCGCGCAAATTCCCTCTCTCACGCCTCCGAAGTTGGAGAAAACAAGCGGATAAGCTGCCTTAGGTGCGACCACAAACATTAATAACTATGTCTATTTATGAACCAGGGCCGTGTGATTGTCTCTGTCCAAATGGTGACCCCGGTGTGCCACGATCATTGGACTCAGTGTCGACTGACTCCGCGAAGATTTCGTTTGACTGTGTAGACATTAGTGCTTTCTATAATCGTGCATGTTGTGCAAAGTCTACTTGTAATTAGAACACGAATAATGTCGGAAATTCCAGCGGGTTTGTTTATTTAGCCCTTTTTAAAGGTTGTCACTATCACTAGAGGACTGTGACATCGGAGTGTCGTCAATCTCAATGTTATGGCGATTTGATCTGGTGTGTTCACTGTTGTCGCCTATGCCGGTGTGTATATAGGAAAGTAATTTCGAGCGTGCGTACACACTATTATTTCATTACTCGTGAGCATAAGGAACGTGCTAATGTGACACTGCGCATATTTAGCGTTTTTGTATTGCGGCGGACAGGCATCAAGATTGAGTCTTTCTGGTCTGCAAGGGATTATGGGAAGGAAAGCATATCGAGCAAACTCACGCAGTCATGAATATTAATTTGCTTGTTATACAATATATAGTAATTGTGTCAAAGAAGGGGAAATTTTATAGTGCATAATCACATGGAGTGCACCCAAACACAAAGAGCTCATGTACACTGTGTGGGATGGGGAAGTGGCACAGTGGTTAAGGCGTCTGCCTCCAATGCTAAAGGTGTGAGGTTCGATACCGGGTTCCGGCGTTGGATTTTTCTCCTCTGGTAAGTGTCACCGTCTGGGCAGTGGGCAGACGTTCACATCTGCACGGGACATAGACGACCCCGGCCCCCACGAGTCCCCTGCTGCCTTGCAGGCCTGGCCGCTTGGCTGCAGGCCACGGACCACAGTGGTGTTTCCGTACTGTCCAGTCTCTTAGCCTTAGTCAATCCCAGTCATCCCCTAATTGTTCAATTCCCTAAAAAGCACTACCGCCCACCAGCTGCACATTTGCCATGCATAAAATACCAAAAAAACCAGCACATGACCCGTCTCATTTCTTGGCTATGAAACTGGTTCCTTACCAACCCCACACCCAAGCACAGCTGAAATCAGCGTGCCCCTCAAATCACTACGCCAAAGGCAACTCAACATAGGCCCACAAATGTCCAATGGATAAGCTCAGGATGGTATGTATCAAAGCACCAAACATGTCTCCTCTCAGCTAACCACAAATTTCCAGCAAATTCCCACATTCAGCCCAACTGCAAATTTTCAAACAAGGCAAAAATTATTTTTAAAAACACGGGACCTCTTACTGCCTGAACTTCCCAATTTAAATGTATACCGTGACCTGTCAGAGACACTTGTCCCACCTGAACACCATTCAATCTGCTATCAGTGCAACCCTTAGACAATAGCTAAGTCAAATCCAAAGTGACACCCTTGAACGTTGCTGCATCTTTAAGTTATGGCCCATTATGTGAAGTGCCTTGATGTGGCGTTCACAACGCTGCTGACGTGTTGGATCATGCATATCTGATGCCATGAAAAACAGCCTAGATATGGTCAGAATGCCTCCAAAATTGGCATGTACATCAAGTAATATATCTGATCTTCAGAAATGTTGCATTTGAGACACAGGCACATGAAAGTGTTTTTTTTCATATTTTTCCATTGCCTACCCCCCTACTTTTTCTGTTTTTCCATGTTTACACACGCATGCAATACAGTCAAACTGACTTCTGGTGGGCTGGACAACTTAAAACAGTTACCATGACACTGACACTGATGAAAAATGAGCTTTCAGACCCAAGGCCATTTCCTTGTGTATCTTAGGGCAGCCCAAAAGACAACACCCAGGCATCCTCATTGACCCTGTTGTCTGGTGACAACATGCTGGAAGAGGCCTGTAACCAGCTGCCATGCCCTATGTGCTGCTGGCAATCTTTCCCTAGGCAAAAGGGGTCATGAAAGAGCTCTGCAATTTAAACATTAAGTCTATTGAGCTATCCCACAGGAAAAAGACTACACAAAACAACCAAAACTATGCTATGCGGGACACGCCGCATACACTAATTAGTGTCTGGACTGCTGATTTAGGAGGTAGCATAGAAAAATGGTTATGTACAGTTCATTTTTATATAAAACACACTTGTCAGAGTCTCAAAACACCTCAGCTCATCTTGCAGATGTAGTAGGCATGTGTGTGCCAAACTTGTCAACACTCCTGTAAAACCCTGTACTGGTGCCTGCAACTGCTGGTCCCATAACAATGCACTCAAATGAGCTTTACTCAGTGTACAAGTGCTTGTGTTTGGCTTAGAATAGACACCAGAGACATCCCTCATGACAATTACAGCAGAATGACACCTCAGATGCAACCAGTGTAGCAGTACCATGCAAAATAACACTTCTGCAGGTCACATTATTTTGGCCGCTTATTTCACTCTGAGGTCAGCTGTCTGATGAAATGCACATGCTAACACTGTTTCATTGTAGTTTTTATCTTAACCTTTGACCTTAAGCCCCCAACCCCCCCCCCCCCCCCTCCCCTCCCCCCCCCCCTCCCGGCCTCCAACCCTAACCCCTGCCCACCCCACCCTACACCCACCCCACACAACTTCAAAAACTGAAAGAGTGAATTTTTTTTAACGCATTTATCAAAACTGAACACCCCAAACCCCACCCCTTTCAAGGTCAAGGTCAAAGGTCACAGCTCATGGTCGAAGGAAAGACTCATGACTACCTGTAAGACAAAAAAAAAATGAGCAAACACACTAAACCTAGCTCACAGTGCAGGTAAACAGGGTGTTGCCATGCAAAACATGCCAAAACGCCTATAAAACTGCATGCACAGCGATTTTTTGGCAAAATTTCAAATTTTTCATGATTTTTTTACTTTTCCAACTGCAACCATCCAAACTCATTGATCTGGTTACACTAAACCAGTTTCCGGTCTATGTCACATATGGCATGTGGTGCACCTGACAGGCCACGGACCACAGTGGTGTTTCCGTACTGTCCAGTCTCTTAGCCTTAGTCAATCCCAGTCATCCCCTAATTGTTCAATTCCCTAAAAAGCACTACCGCCCACCAGCCGCACATTTGCCATGCATAAAATACCAAAAAAAACCAGCACATGACCCGTCTCATTTCTTGGCTATGAAACTGGTTCCTTACCAACCCCACACCCAAGCACAGCTGAAATCAGCGTGCCCCTCAAATCACTACGCCAAAGGCAACTCAACATAGGCCCACAAATGTCCACTGGATAAGCTCAGGATGGTATGAATCAAAGCACCAAACATGTCTCCTCTCAGCTAACCACAAATTTCCAGCAAATTCCCACATTCAACCCAACTGCAAATTTTCAAACAAGGCAAAAATTATTTTTAAAAACACGGGACCTCTTACTGCCTGAACTTCCCAATTTAAATGTATACCGTGACCTGCAGAAAGGCTAAGGGAGGAAACCCCTGACATCAAAGCCCCCGTGTCTCCGGGGAAGGCTTTCGAGCCAGAGACAAGGACAGTCTGATATAAAACCTACGACCCGAGGACCTCGATGCCACCGTCCCAGCTTGCTAGACCATGGCAAACGAACCAAGGGTTTAAAGGGTGGGGGCCAGTACTGCGCACACTGCACTCCACCAAAAAGCTCCACCGCGCAGGCTTGAGGAAACGCCCACGGACTATGACGTGGGCAAGCCCTTCGCGAAGTCAAGCCAAGAAGGTGATGTTGCACAAGAGCCTACTGTTCAAAGTCTGTGTCATAAATGATTAATACTTGCAAGCTATCCTTAGTGCATATTTTGCGACAAGGTACACAAAATAATAAATATTGTCCTGTGCACAACAGTTGGTCACCGACAGTGAACAGGTTTGGTGTTTGTGATGTGATGTCCAGTATAAGAATCAGTAAGGGTGCGACAGATTTAATTATGAAAAGGAAAAGAAAAAATAACCAATTAATTGCTGGAAAAACAAAACAAAACAAAAACACCAACTGCATCAGCATGTGTATTTATTCACTTTTTATTTTTTTTTTAATTTTCATACGATTTACACAATCTCAAAACATATGTACAACACCTGAGACAAGTCCATTTAACACTTATCATACATAATGTTTGAATACCACCCCCATAAAAAAATAAAAAATAAATAAAGGACCGAGATTTAAAACAAGCCTAAACCTCCAAACTCTCAAATATACCATCTGACACTGTATTCCCTGTTTAGACGTTGGTAGAATAATGACTAGAATTGCATTAAAATTCAAGGTCATAGATATGACTTGCTTAACTTTCCATAAACAGAGGATGCAAGAGGCACAGATGCTCATGAGCCTCTGTGTGCTGCAGGGGCTAATAAAAATCTATGCCTCTTAAACATGGAATGGGCTGAATGAACGATAAGCAGCCCAAAAGACCATCACCACTTATATTAGACAAAGTCATTGAAATATCAAGAGTTAAATGAACATGACAGACACACAATGTATTAGCCCTGAACTATTTTAAATCATGTAAGATATGCATACTGTACATGAATATGTGTAGCACAGCATAGAGCAGTTAGAATATTTTTATAATTTACAACATACATATATACAGCCATCTTTTATATAATGCTAAAATGTTAAATACTGACCAAATTTACCACCACTTCATTAGATACATGCAGTGTACCATAAAAGACTAATTACTGCTTTATTTACAAAGCAGATTTAAATATATATTTAAATATATCACACCAGCAGCTCTATAATATGTATGGAACAATTTGATGAAGTCATTTTGACATAGTAACATAACTATGATTCCTCATCAATAAGACTAAAACTAAATTTGTGTACAGAGTAAAATGTGGTATACTACACGCATTTAAAGATTGTAAAGCTTGCGTTTCAGTTCCTGATACCTTAGACAAACGTGTCATGAAGGATTTTGGTAAAAAAAGGTACCTAAAAATTATAGTATTTCCCCTATCGACACTGTGTCATGTAGTGAGCCATATGAAGTTATGCCCACCTAATTTTGCATATGATGATTCTATTGCAAATCTTTTCAAACCAATAACTAAAATCTTTGGAGTTATTAAATCTTTTAACCCAAATATTTCAACACCACCCAGCTGCAAGAGGTATAGATCCTCATGCGCCCTGCAGTTGGGGGGCACATGAGGATCTATGCCTCTTGCTGACACTACTTTAAATCCATGTTCCTGGATGTCTAAAATTTGTCTGTGTTGAATTAACATTGCAGAGACACAGACTGCAATAACTGGCACTGAAAGGATTAAATCAAGGGGCTTTTATACCCTCTCTTAAAAGCTGTGTAAAAATATGACTGAAACTGACACCATCATGTACAACAAATATCACCATAGCACAAGTGTCTTGATCTCAGACCAAATCAGTGGAAAGAGGACAGAACACGCAGACACAAAGATCATCGCAGATCGGTAGATGGCTCGATGGATGGCCCAGATAGGCTCACTTCTGAACACAGCATAGATTGCAAACAGCGCAACAGCAAAGAAGTGACCAATCAGAATATGAGGCTTTGGTGACAATCTGAAAAAAAAAAAGGTTTTTAATTAACAGGTGAATTTGTATATACCCTGAACCCAGTAAACAAAAAGTCCTCAGACCAACACTGATCATAGCTGGCTGGTGTGTGGCTCTGTGTGAGCAACCAGTAAGGGGGATGTTGCAAGGAAGTGGTTCTCACAGAACATTTTGAGTACTGTTGTGGCACATGCAAAGAGAATCCCATCAAAATAAAGAAACACGCTTAGAAAAGACACTTACAACACAACTTATTCATCTTTTCTAAGCATGTTTCAATTCTTCCTTGGGATTTTCTTTGCAACTTACATGCTTGGCAGTCACTGCTTTATGAACAATTACATGGCTTCGTGGATGATGTAAAATCTTGTGTTACACTCTGTAAGAGGCCTTACAAAGTGTCCAAATTTGTATCTTTGTCTGTGATTATCAATCTTACAGACCCAGGCTGTAAGGCCCAAAATCACAGTTTAGAACTAAATTGTTCCAAAATATTTGTAAAAGGTCACTTACACAGACAATAGTCCAACAGGTCCAGACACGCACTTGCCACCCAGCTTGAAATATTCAAAGCAGGCTCGCTTTAGACTCTGGAGATGCTCTGCAAACCATGATCATCATGTCACATCATGTATATCCCCCCCACCTCACCCCCCAAACTTTCTTCTCATGTGTGTGTTAGTCTGTGACTTTATACCTTACAGCCTATGGCTGTAAAGTCCAAACATCACAGACAAGCACATAATTATCTGTATCTCATGTCTTGTTTCAGGTAAAAACTGGAAAACATTCTGTGTACAGCATGCCATACAGCTCGTGGAGTATTGGGTATCAATCGCTGAGGTGTCATGCTAATTAACATATTACATCCTGAGGCCGATTTAAAAAAAAAAAAAAATGCTTATTGTCCTTTGAAGGCTACATTACAGATTACAAGATAGATCAACCATTTTAGTTCAAGGGTGGTGCCAGAATAGCTTGGCACCTCAGGTGCCAAGCTATTCTGGCACCACTCTTGAACTATCATAGTAAAATCATTTTTAAGCAATAGTGTATTAGGATGAAAATCTAGGGTTAAGTAAAAAGTAGTGTATGATTTGCTTGTTTAATGCTACACCTTTTAGCTTCCACTTAAGTCGTGAGTAATGGTTCAACAATGGCCTGAAAATATACGCATGCTTTTGTACTGATTTTCTGCTTAAAAACACATTGTCTCTCTAATTTGAGGTATAAAAAACAAACACATACCATTATTGGCAGCAAACAGCTCATACAAAGCCTGAGCCAGCACGTTGACCACAAAGGAGTGATTGTTCTTCCTCCTCAGGTGAAACACCCTTAGAGCTCCGAGCACCTCTTCATAATTAGTCAAGTTTGGAATGTTGTGTAGAAGCTCCCTCCAGATGACAACATCATTCAAGGCTACGCTCATGCCTCCCCCAGTCAGAGGGTGGCGCATGTTGAACGCATCGCCAAGTACAAGAACTCCTGGTCGCTCGACAGGACTGGGAGGTAGAAAACTGTTGGGCATGCTGCGAACACGGCCAACCTCAACACTGTCTCTGAAGGGCTCCTGCATGTGCTCTGCAGGGGAAAAGATAACAGTGATTATTTAAACCCATTTACCCCATTACATTGCATTTTCCAAATTTTAGAGGCGTCACCTAAGGACTATATACCATGTGCAGGAGACAGATTGACCATGACAATTCAACAGTAGTGCCAGATTAGCTTTCCCCACCACCACCACACCATTCTCAACAATGTCTTGAAGGGATCCTGGACATGCTCTGAAGAAGGGAAACAAGAGGTGACTTTAACACCCTTGTGTATGCAGCAATGAACTGTATTGTAAATAGTATTGGTAGATGCATCGATGCACAAGGGGCTTAAATATTGTTTGTATGTACACAGTACCAGTAATTGTATGCACAATGGAATTTAATGATGCCCCCTGTGTGGTTTAGGTTCTAACACAGAATGAACACACACAAATGAAAAAAATAAATACACACTTCTTCCCACCAAAAGTAAACAAAAGAACACAAGTTTGAAGGGGTGGGGTTTGGGGGGGGGGGGGGGGGGGGGGAGAGACGTTTGCAAATGCAGATCAAAAAGTTGTGCAGGGTGAAAATAGTTCAAAATTAACTTAATAATAAAAAGGCAATCATATGAGAATCATGAAACCAACCACTGTGCAGTAGGGGAGGTAATTTTTTACAGACCACTGTGCATCAAGGGAGTTAATTTTAAAAAAGTGGGTTTCTATGCAAACAACAGCTTTTGCACCAAGACATTTTATGGTTAGAATTGAACAAAACTGCACTCTGTATTTGCAACTGACAACAGACTTCCAGGATGTGAAGAAAAAAAAATCAATCACAAGCAGTGGCCAGGACCTCCACAAAAGATTTGTTATATCCGACTTGTTATAGTCGACCTCGTTGTGGAGTTGACTATACAGACAGCTCCTGCCAACAAACAAGGTTTGTTCAATATTAGTGCCAAAATGGCCTAGCACCAGCAAAGACTGACTGTGATAGTTCAAGGGTGATAGCAAAATACCTTGGCACCCCTCAGCTCCAATTTAAGCTAGTCTGGTACTACCCTTGAATTATCATGGTTGATCCATCCTTTATCATAGGTATCATAGTGTCAGTGACATAAGTTTGAAGTCCTGTGAGATAACAGGTATCAGGGATGAATAATTCAACACTCTGCCTTCCTAAGTGACACAATGCAAGAACAAACCTGGCAATTGTGGCAACACATGTTCCAGCAGATGACCCTTGATGTCTCTGGGCATGTTTCCCCGTATGTCAACCAGCACGCGGGTGTCGTGGGATGAAATCTGGTACACCAGAACAGGACTTGGAGATGCCAGAACTAGTTCTGCATGGTTGTCCTTTACCTGAGGGCAACCAACCAACAAGAATAAGAGGTGGAAAAGCAAGCTTAGTTTATGTTTTTGTCTACTGTGTTAAAAACACAGTAGACTTTCAGATAGGGCTGGTCAAAGCCCGTTCAGTAGCATGCAAATGACTTAAGATTGTGGCAAAGAAGTAACAAGATAAAAATGATGTCACATCTAGCTACTCTAAACCTGCTGTTGAACATACTTTTGGCGCGAAGCACCGTGTGTGTGTGTGTGTGTGTGTGTGTGTGTGTGTGTATGTGTGTATGTTTGTAAACACAAAAATTTCCCAAGTTTACATATGAACAAGCTTGAAAATAGAGGAAATGCTTCATTCCTGGGGGTGTCTAGGAGTGCCTCCGAGCATAATATTGAAATCGGATATCTCACTGAAGAGTTATATGACAGTTAATAGAAAGTTGGTTGACCCACATTAGAGTCTGTAATTTTGGATACACATAGCTAATTTGGAGAAAGACATTGGATGAGTTTGTTAGCCAGCTTTGTACCTCTTCAACTATTTTGAAAATAAAAAATCATTGCAGAAAAAAATGACAAAAGTAAAAATCTTCGTCTTCCGGAGAAGAATCAGCGACGTAAAAATACCAAATCCATCAGTGTTATATAATGTTCCTAACAGCACAGCTCCCACTCTTCAGTGTTCTATATTTGTACGAGCTGCTGCATTTTAAGACATGTTTTGATTGTGAACGTGCCATGTTAATATTGTCATACATACATGGATTAACCCATATCATACTGAGGCTAAAAGTTTCAAATTTGTACACTGCCATATATGCAAGCTACATTATAGTACTTACAGATAAGGATATAGACCAATGACTTTAGTTCAAGGGTGGTGCTAGAATAGCTTGGCGCCTAGAGGTGCCAAGCTATTCTGGCACTACCCTTGAACTATTTTAGTCAAGCTTATTTCACACACTGGTGTATTCTGAATGATAAGGGTTAACTGATAACACATTTGAGGCAACAGCCATCAGCCAGTATCCCTTAGCTAACATTCGACTCATCGCCTGAAGCTTGTGCTGAATATGAAAAAAAAACTTTTTTCCAAGCAGAAAAAAAAGTGAAAATCAAATTATTAACAATAATGGCAAAGCCCTTATGGCTCACGTGTATGACTGATTCAAAACTTTGATAAAAACTAAAATCTATCAAAAATGTAATAACTTGTCTTCAAAGAAAGTCATACAGCCAGAAAAGAAAAGATACCTGTGGGCAGTCACGCATGAGTGTGGCCACAAAGTGTGACGTCACCTTCACAGTCTCCTTCACCAGCTCTTTACGGAACTTGGAGAAGCAGCCATCCACGACGATCGTCAGTGGTGCATAAACTTCCTAGAAATCATGAAATTTACTTATTCACAAGGTCTTTTTATAATGTATTTTCCTCTTTTTGGGGTTTGTTTGCCACAAAGAATAAGCAGCACACCAATATGTTTATAAATTAGTCCATCTGCCCGTAAGCACAAGGCCATTTAGGCAACGTCAGCTGGAGTCAGCCTGCATATGGCTGTGCGAGCCAAATGGGTCTGACATTGGCCCAATGACATTTTATTTGTTTACTGGGCATGGATGAACCCATCACCTTCTGACTGAAAATTTTCAATTTGTGTATCGCCCTATGAAGGCTGCATTACAGATTAGGAGACGAGTCAACTATTTTAGTTCAAGGGTGGTGCCAGAACAGCCTAGAGCCTATGGGCATTCTGGCACTACATTTGAACTATCATAGTCAAATTTGTTTTATGCAGTGGTGAATCAGGATAAAAAAGTTACAGGTATTCTTTGAGAACACTGTCGAGTTCAAGACGTCTCCATTTATAATTTTTTAAAAAGGTAGGAAACGTCTACATCACCTCTGACTTTTGTGTGTCTTTTCTCCTGTATTCAACTCCAACAATGACACCATTGTCTTCAATCAGTTTGGCTGCTGTACCCTCTATGTACTGAACACTGCAATACACCATCGTAACATGAGGGGGGGGGGGGGGGGGGGGGGGGGGGTCTGGGGGATACCATCACAATTTCACAATGTTTTATTTTTTATTCACAAATCCGATCACATTTCACGATGCAAAGGGATAATAAAGAGAGATGGTACCTCTCTCATAACCTCTATTCACTGGCTGATAGCTCAGACAACTGGGTTGGGGAGCGGGGATGGGGGGGGGGGGGGGGGGGGGGGGGGGGGTTGGAGGGAAGAAATCAGTCACCTCAACAAAACATACTACAGCCCAAAACAAGATGAGATGAACCATAACCCGATGTTCCTATTTATTACACTCCCCTAGTGAAAATGCCTAAGTTGTGACCAAAGCAAAGAATGTATCCCATCCATGAAGCAAATGATCCAGTGCCCATCTTTTTACTTTAGCATCTGGCCACTACTGACCAATAATGCACCCAACACATCAATCATCAGCTGATCTTGCCCATGCATCCTGCCAACCATGTGTCCAACACATTATCAACTTAGAACTAGTTAATCAGTCCACCCACTCATCATTCCTACCCCACCCATTCTGATCCTCCATGTGCACACCTACTTTTTCTCTTGCCGTGCTTTCTGCCTGAGTGCCATGACAAACTTCCCATGGTGGAAAGCACAACCTGCTTTCTGCTGTTCCTCAACTGTGGGGTATGGAATATGCACTCTTGTCTTGGTCTCCAGGTCATGGATCACATAGCCTTTCACTGTGTGTGCATCAAATCCCTGGACACAGTCTGTTGACAAAAAGGAAAAGTGTGAGTAAATTCAATGTTAACCCTATGGGTGTCGGTAGCAGTTTTAGCTGTGTTGATTCCTGCAGGAATCATCATGACTAAAACCACTATCGACACCCAAAGGGTTCAAGTTTAACCCCCTTGTGCAGCCATGCATGGTATGGTCACAGTACTGGTGGCTGCATGAAAGATAAGGGGGTGATGGTTATTTACATGGATTCACTTATGCACATGTGCTATTTGCAACTGCCACACCAAGTATAAATTGTAAACTAACAGTGTGCAGCAAGGGGGGAAAAGTGACACTGAAAAATGAATATGAATTCTACAACACACTGTATATAAGTGCTTACAAAAACAGTATGTGTCTGGTAGGACACTTCATATGGCATAGCCTGTACAGGTTAAAAGGCTCGTATATATTACAAAATTAACTTAAAAGCTTACTGTTTTCATCCAGCTGGAAACAACAAAAAAAGCAATCTGCTTTGGTGAATAACAACCTCTCTGATCTCATATTTCATTAGCAGTAACGCATTACAATTACATGCATTATTATTCAACCACCTGTCGATGCCTTGGTGGGCCTATAACTGCATGATGTGAATTCATCTGTCATCAGAAAGCAACAGACCATCAGGCAGACACTGGCTGCTGTTGGCCTGTGCACAGCTGTGTGCAGGCCAACAATGGACGATGTTATCCCAAAGACCTTTTGCGTAGAGGGTACAGCTGCCAATAATCAATTTGACCCATACCACACAATACAAACGCTTCACTGCTAGTCTGTGCAGACGTGACAATCACTTGCTCACTACATGCAGCAAGTCTTGTCCTTTTATCAGTGGGTCACTGGGTATTGGGACCATACGGATATCTTGAACACACCTCCACAATATCAGCAGAGAATGAATAGGTAACTATTATTAGATTAGAGACATTTATGTAGGTCAAAGTTAGAGCAAAATGCATAACAGTCATTCTGCTGAGATAGGCGAATGTGGTGCCAAATATGTTAAAAGCTGTCTTAAACATCATCACTGAATGGTTACCTGGAAGGCTTTTTGCAGGATGCTTCATGTGTAATTATTTGCTTTTTCCTATGTGGTTCTTTGCTTGATCAATTCCAAACACCAATGCATAGATTCACACTTGTTTAACAATGATGACTTCAGGGATTACAAACATAAAAATAAATAAAATTTTTGTACTAAAAGTCGAAAGACTATCGTAGAAAAAAGTACAATATTGACTAACTCATGATGTGACCAACTACAGCTGTGGTTCACATTTTGTGGGTCCAAAATGCACTTTCCACTAGGAAAGATGTTTTTAGTTTTTACTAGATTTTCCCCATAAAAATCAAGTGCCATATATTAAGAAAAATGATCACTACAGCTTTCAAACAGCTAGCATGCACATAACTGTAGGCCAACATCAATATCATAGTGGGGCTGCAATTGCCATTTTGAATATCCTTTTTGGTCATCAGAACATTACATTATGTTGTATGACCCTTAACCCATTTAACCCCAATGCTGCATTTCCTACAATTCTGGAGGTGTCATCTAATGACTGTACCAGATACAGGAGATGGATTGATGAATCGACCATGATCATTCAAAGAGAGTGAAAGATTAGTTTTGGCACCCTATGGTACCAAGCTAATCTGGCACTACCCTTGAATTATCATGGTCGATCCATCTCCTGCTGCAGGGTATTGGGGTTAAGTGTGCCCTGCTTCTTATGCTGATGATGTTTACAGCAAGGATGCTGATTTATTAACTTTCTGATGCTGAATCGTTACACATCTTTTATTTTTCTTTCTTTCAGGAAAACAAATTTCTCACTTCATCCTTCCCATGCAATATTTTGCTTTCTTCAGGATATGGGAAATGGGATTTAGGGTGATATACTTGGTCTGGATATAGGTGAAATGAAATAAATGCATTAACCCAAATGTGCATGCAACCACTGACAGTGATACGGCTCGGGAAGTTCCCCGCATTGCCTAGGAGCATTGGCTGCTGTGCCGACATGCATCTTGAGAGGACACTCTAGCCTGGCGATAGAATTCAGATAGTAGCGAAGTAGTGTTTCAACACTTCTTTCTTCACGTTTCTTCCTGTTTGGAAACAAACAAAAACAGATTCTGGTTAGCGGTTTCCTATGGTGATGGGAAGACTTGCTTTTATTGCCTATAGCATGTGAGGACTTCTCTCACATTGTCCTGACAGGGATTTCCCGATGAGCGCATGAATCGTGTATCCTCTCAAGATGGCTGCTAAGACTAGCGTGATGACGTCAGCTTCCCGATCCCTATATGTACAGATAGCACAATTACAACTGACCTGTTAACCCCAGTCTGTGTAACACTTCAAGTCCCCCAGGCTGTAGTAGTTCACCCACAATCCTGTCTGGCTCTTTCAAGTCTCGCTCAATCACTGTTACCTGGCGACCATCACGTGCCAAAACAGTTGCCATCGCTGAGCCTGCCACCCCTGACCCCACAATGATTATCTCAGGGTCACTGCCTGAGAAGTGTTTGCTGGGTGTACTGCTGCAAGTTGCCTGAAATTTACAATATCTGCAAAGTTAAAATTAAATCAAATATACACTTTACTAATTTAACTCAGTTGTGAATAATTTAAAGATATATGTACAATTTTATACCTCCTGCTCATTGGCAATTAGTTTGTAAACATTTTGCACATTAAATAGATTGAATAGCGAGATTAACTTCAAGGTGATGATGTTTGTAACTGATTTAAATGTTAATAATAGAAAATATTGAGATATCAGTGCCAAATATTTAATTGTGCTTGATTTCAAATATATCACGATTGTAATCCCTTTAATAAAGAAGAGGAGAGAGAGAGAGAGAGAGAGAGAGAGAGAGAGAGAGAGAGAGAGAGAGAGAGAGAGAGAGAGAGAGAGAGAGAGAGAGAGAGAGAGAGAGAGAGAGAGCGGACATTGCAAAAACACTGACATTAAAAATGTACGGAGTCCAACATCCGTATTTACATTATCAAAATAAAGAAAGAAACCAGAATTATTTGAAACCGGCAGTACTGCTGGTATAGACAGGCACTAAAGTAGCGCACTGACTGGCACTAAAGTGCACGCACATTTGCCGCAAGAGAGAGATGGATGGAGGAAGACAAACAAAAAAAAAACAACAACAAACAAAAATCTGCAAACCTGTTTTCTTTTGAAATATCCTCTGATGCTGAACAAGCAGACGACACCTGCAAAGACTGCCACAAGTCCAGGTAGCTGTGGCGTCAAGTTACTCCAGAGCGCTCCTCCTTGACGTATAATGTAGCTATTCATGGTTGGGGTTCTCAAATGGAAAGAAACTGAACTAGCAAAGCAGTATCCAAAATGAAATATTATTGATCAGAACCAAAGAAAATTAGCTGACAGTTGAACAGTCACTTTCCTTTCCAGTAAGTGAAAAAAAATCGCTGCTGAATGTATGTATCATAAAAGAGAACGTTTTTTTTCTTCTTTTTTCTACCAAGTCCTGTATCAAAAATGTTATAAGGAATAGATATCTTTGAATTTGTCACCTCACACAAAACATGATTCGTCTGCTGATGCACACGAACCAATCAAACGTGAAACCGCTATTTAGCCCGTATCAAATTCCGCAAGATTGTGTAAGAAGAAAAATAAATTGTTGACAACTCATGCAGTCATCGTGTGATATGTTTGTACATTTTGTGTGTTGCCAATACAGAAATAAATATACATGTATTTTATTTTACGTTGTATTTTTAATCTCTCGTGCGAATGTGGTGCGGAGTACCCACACAAAAGAGCCAAAAGAAAACATGAGCGACAGCGCATTTCAATTCACCACTCCGAGTTCAGCTTCTGACAGGTATTTTAGTCAACCAGTTTATTTTGCCAATGAAATGAAATTATTTGAAGTCATGGTCCAGTATCGTCTTATGTCGTTAACTGGCTTCGAGTAAATTTACAGTTGTACGTCTAGACGGATGTTAGCCGCCATGTGATTCTCATGTTGTTTGATGGCTTTGGTCCAAAAAATGAAAGTGCCATGCGGTCGGTTTCTTTTGATACATGTACTCTTTGTCGTGTGATCGTGAGAAGTCATCACGCTTCTCTGACGACAGAAAACTCATTGCGTCAGTTTTGTTTAAACAAATCCTACCATTTGGTGTTACCATCTAATTGACACATTAATGCTATTAAAGGCCCACTACCGCCGTTGAAAGATACGCATCTGTAACAGATGGTTACAAAACGCTACATACATGTCTAGTTATGGTTCATTTAGACACAGGACAATCCAGTTCAGCACACGTGGTCTTTACATCAAGTAACCTGTGGCAATGACTGCAGTCCGTTCTAACGCTTTCAGTATGAGAAACAGCTAAAAATAGATTGATACACTAACGGCTGTGCAGAATAAACAAGTGTGTGCTTTTGCTGCGTGTCCAAACTGCTATTAAAGTTGATTAGGTGTGTCGACGAGGCCTAACAAACACAAATAGTGCTAAAATGTGTCTTTAGATTTACGCTTAATGGTACTTTAATGACAACAAGATGAGGATTTCACCCCAAAGTCTACTAGTACTATATTGTTTGGAGCTCACTTGCGTTTTTCTTTTAGGAACATTCAGAGTTGTTGATATTTTTAAGCTTATCCTTCTGATCCATTTCCCCCCTCTCTAATCTATCCTCTGATCAACACACACGCCGGCACACACAAATAGAGACGGACACACAGTGGTTCCCGCCATTAGTACCCTCATTGGGCTGGAGTAGCGACAGGACTTCCAGAAAAGAAGAATAGCACGAGCAGCAAAATGACATCAGCTTCACGTCATGGCATCGCTGGTCTCACGATGTTGTGTACACTATGACAAATTTGATGTTCAAGTCACTCATAGTCATACGCATGACTGACTTTTGAGCTGACTGTTTTGTTCCACACAGCCTCTTCCAGGGCTGACTGTTTGGTGGGAGTAAATATTGGTAGACAAAAACCAGCAGATAACAACTAGGTATTATACACAATTATTTTGAGATACTGGAAACTAATGTGCTAGTGCCGATCATTGCCCACACACAGTATCGCAGTACACCATCCCCACCCACCAATACACTCAGCACCATTAAATAACACCCACTATAAAGACAACGCAAGGTTTCAGTGCTGCTTTATAGTGACACTTCTTGGAACTCATAAGTAGTTCCTGCAGTGTCATGTGTAATTATATCTTGTAAGAAACAGGAAGCAGCAGGCAGTGGTGAAGTCATGTATTAGTTTTATTACCATACCCTTGCGTTCAAACCTGTTAAGGTGACTTCAATTCTGCACTTAAAAAATCCCAATCACACTCCATCCCACCCATCAGAAATCTTCCCTTAGTTCCTTTTGAGATTGTACCAATATTGATCTGGTTGACTATATGGGTCTCTCACGTCCTTTCAAGTGTCCTTTGCCCACTGCCCCTCTCCACACCTCTGCTCCAGAGGCAATCGACTGTGTGGTTGGCTTTGTTCCTGGAGATGCTTTGTCAGGTTTCTCACCATGTCTGATCTGATGTGTGACCTCTGCTTTGCCAGCGAGGGTGTCCGCTCAGTCATTGCCATGGACTCCAGCATGTCTTGGGAAGTGAACCCACAAAAGACTTCAGGGTTGCAATCGGGCCATTGTCCAGTGCTGGTCTATTTTTTGCCAATGCCATTCCTGCGTCTAATTTTTGCAGCAGGCATTTTGAGTCTGTGAGGATGATGGCATGACTGATTTGGCTGGCATCCAGTGTAGCAATCCAGTTCCGAGCGTGTCACCGCCTCAAGCTCCATTGTTTAACTTGAGGTCTTGGCTTTGTAGGCTGCACTGTCTTAATATGTGGTGCTGCCATTTTGTTGGACTGTGAAGTCCCAGTCGGTGATGGTACCATCTGTGTGCATATGATCAGATCTTGGGGCTTGCTATTCTCTTCTAATAGCATTCTGACTCCTGCTTTTATCTTGCCTGCTGGCCATTCTCGACTCTTCCCAACTTTCAGATATAATAGTTTGGTCCCCCACCTGGGTCTGCACGGGGGACTTGGGTGGGGTTAACTACTTTTTAGTTCCCAGGGTCACCCTGGTCAGCCCCACAGGGTGGGTTTTCTCCTCTATTCTGGGGCATGTGTTTCTGTCTACCCTTGGTCCATTCACCTGTATTTGCCTTTTAAAAACTCTCCCTACTGTCTGCGCTGCCTGTAGCTCTTGATATTGGATGTGTGTTGCCCATCTTTTTACTTTAATGGTCTTGGCTTTATTTAGGCCAGATGTCTTAGGTTTATTTAACATGTTGGACCGGCTGGCGACATACATTCAATGTTCTGTTTAGTTTTTTTTCACAAGCAGTGCAGGCACGTCCTGAGAAAGTCTTGTTGCTGTCGGGACGTTAAGCAATGTACAATCAATCATATAATAGTTTGGTACAGATGTTGTAACTGGGTTGGAATTTGTTCCCATTTTTCTGATTCCTTCAATTCGGTTTATTCCCATACCTCTTGTATTGAGTCCTCTGCTTTGTCCATCCATGATTTACCCCTTGTGAGTCTGCTGCCTTTTTGTCTTTGGACATGGAGCGAATTGCTCTGGTTTCTAAGGCTAGTAATTTTTGACCTGTTTAATCATCTGTCATGTCTGCATCAGTGGGAGGTCCAGCGTGTATGGCATTGCTTCGATCAGCGTGCCCTACCTGTCTAAACAGACCATTTGTTTTGGATTCCATATTATGGTCTTCTTTCTGTTGCTTGGATGACCCTGTTTAAGAAGACTACGTGTAAAGTGTCCAACTTTTGATGGTTCCGTGGTTGGTCGCCTTAAATAGGTTTGACTGTATGCATCAAGAAAGTAAACTGCAAAATAAATTTGTCATTACCTTAACCCATGGCAGCCACTTTTGGCTCACATGCAAAGCAAAAGTATGTTCTGAGCCAGTGGTCATCTGTCGTCCATCCGCCGTCGTCCGTTGGCATTTTCTCAGACACTATTCAAGCTACAGTCTTCAAACTTGGCCCAAGGATACTTTGTGGCAAGACCTTTCTAGCTTACCAATTTCAGTGATGGCTCACAAAGGTCACAGGGGATCAGGAAATATATCAGAAATAGCTATTTTGGGACATAATTTATTTTTTCTCAAATACTGTTCACAACTTAAAACCCAAACTTGGTACAAAGATACCTGATGGTAAGCCCTTTCTATGCATACTAATTTGGTTGATCCCTCGAAAAGGTCAAGGATCACAAGAGCTCAAGAAATAGGTCCAACATCTTAATCACCGTATTTTTACAAAAAAATGTTTTTTCCCAAATACTATTCACAATTTCAAACTCAAACTTCCTAGTACAGAGATACCCTATGGTAAGTCATATCTATGCATACTAATTTGGATGACCCTTCGGAAAGGTCATGGATCACAAGAGCTCAGGAAATAAGTTTAAAAAAAAATAGCCATATTTTGACAAGAAATGTTTTTTCTCAATTACTATTCACAACTCCAAACCCAAACTTGCTACAGAGATAATAATAATAATAATGATTATTTATATAGCGCTTAATCTTACTCAAAAGCTCTAAGCGCTTTACAATCTGTAGTGTACACAAGACTAAAAATACAATGACATATATGCACATAACAAACAAAACACAATGCCCGAGCACACCACTTTTACAATAAACTAAACAACAATACATACATAATAATTTATATTCTAATTAACATTCAGTCTAAACAAGGAGGATTGCAGAACTACAACTAAGGCATCAAACACTGGCAGTTATTCAAAGTAAAGCTTGAAGAGGTGAGTTTTCAACGACCTCTTGAAGTCAGAGACGGACTCACTGTTTCTGACCTCAAGAGGAAGTGTATTCCATAACACTGGGGCTTGATAAACAAAAGTGCGCTGACCAAATGTTTTAATTTGGACAGAAGGTACACATAGCTTCCGTTTATCAGAAGAGGAGCGGAGCTCACGAGAGGGTGTACAGTATACACATGCAGCAAAGAGGATAAGTATTCTGGGCTGGTGCCAGAAAGGCAGTTAAAACAGATTGACATAACTTTGAATTGAATATGTGAGGACACAGGTAGCCAGTGAAGGGACTTTAAGATGGGTGTGACATGCTCAGTCTTACGGACTCTCACAACAAGCTGGGCTGCATTGTTCTGAATCTTTTGGAGGCGATCAATGAGATACTGAGGGCAGCCACAAAGTAAAGAGTTACAATAATCTAGCTTGGACAGTACAAATGCACAAACTAGTGTTTTAGTGGCTTCCACGGTCAGCAGGTGACGAACTGAACTAATGCGACAAAGTTCCAGATAAGCTGATCTACACACTACACTGAGTGACATGCTGTGACATAGATAACCCGCTGTCAAGTGTAACACCCAGGTTTCTCACACTCGCAGAGAAGCCAATGAGTGTTCCATCCACAGACAATGATGACAGTAAAGGCAGGGACGAAGATAATCTTGGATTAGCTACCAACATTGCTTCAGTTTTGCCATCATTTAACATCAGTTTTTTGTTGGTCATCCATGATTTGACATGGTCAATGCACTGGCTTATGCTTTGGACGGCATTCACAGCTCGCTCGACAGTATCACTTTTGTACATCTGCGTATCATCTGCAAATGCATGATGGGAAATGGAGTGACTACAAATCAGGTCAGACAGGGACAGATAGCTGATGGTAAGACACGAGCCATCTTGACTACTGCAATTCTCTGCTTTTTGGTCTTCCATCTGAGCAGAGTAGACGCCTTCAACGAGTTCAAAATAATGCCGCAAGGCTTGTGAAGCGCAGGCAAAAACGAGACCACGTAACCCCGATATACTGAAAGACCTTCACTGGCTTCAAATCCAATCCCGCATACAGTTTAAGATTGCGACCCTTGCATACCGCCACTTTGATGGGAGCCTTCCGTCATACCTTTCCTCCAGTCTGATCACTTACCAGCCCTCTCGCTCACTGCGTTCATCGGGAGAGAAACTTCTCAAAGTTCCAAAGTACCATCTCAAATCTGCCGGTGAACGCTCTTTCAGATGTACTGCTCCTTTAATTTGGAATTCCTTACCGACTGAGCTGAGAAATGCCTCCCCCCTTACGCAGTTCAAAGCAAAGTTAAAAACTCACCTTTTCTCGCAGACTTTCGTTTGATCTCTACGGTTTTTCTGTATACTCCCCCCCTACCCCCCCCCCCCCCCCCCCCCCCCCCCCCCCCCCGCAGACTCTGTATGTGTGCATCGTTTTCGCCTGCGCATTGAGTTATATTATAAAATTATAAATATGAGAAATGCGCCATATAAATACCATGTATTATTAAGACCTATCTATGCATACTAATTTGGATGACCCCTCGGAAAAGTCGAGGATCACAAGAGCTCAGGAAATAAGTAAAAAAAAGAAAAAATAGTCATTTTTGACAAGAAATGTTTTTTTCTCAATTACTATGAATTTACAACTTCAAACCCAAACTTGTTACAGAGATACGTGATGGTAAGACCTATCTATGCATACTAATTTGGATGACCCCTCAGAAAGGTCAAGAGTCACAAGAGGTCGACAAAAGTGTATAAAATGCCAGCAATTGTAGTTATTAAATCAACATATTTGCAAACTTTTTAATTAAATTTGGCACAAAGGTAGCTAATGATAAGACCTTCCTATGTATCCTAATTTAGTTGACTCATCACAAAGGTCATGGGTCACGGGGGTTTCACTACCTATCTATATCCCGTAGTCTTGCCGACCGTTGGGGCACCACTGATGACTTGGCAACCAACTCCCTCCATTCCTCTCTGTTCTCTGCCATTCTCAGCGTATCGCCCAGCTTCAGTCCTGTCCACTCTGAGATATTGTCCTCCCATCTTTTCCTCTTCCTCTCCTTCGTCCTCCTTGCACAGTGCCTTGCAGGATTGTTTTGGCAAGCCCTGCTGAACGCGTGATATGCCCATACCACTTCAGTTTGCGTTTTCTCACAATGGCTAATAAGTCTTCATAGGGCCCGATGGCTTGCCTGATTCTGCTTCCCACTTCCTCGTTTGTGATGTGATGTCTGTATGAGATGCCAAGCAGCCTTCAAAAACATCTCATTTCAGTGGCTTGTATCCTCCTTTCAAGGTCTGCTGTGAGGGTCCATGATTCGCAGGCATACAAGAACACTGAGATGACTAAGGAGCGCATCAGTCTGATCTTGGAGCAGAGTGTGATGTTTCTGTCCTTCCATATGGTCTTCAATCTTGTCAGTGCTGTTGTTGTCTGCGCAATCCTGGACAGTATTTCTGGTTTTGATCCCTCATCTGTCACAATGGCTCCTAAGTATTTGAATTTCTTAAATAATAATAATAATTACGGTATTTATAATGCGCTTATCTTATAATAATTATAACTCTAAGCGCACACTCACAACTCGCGCACGCATGCGCACGCTTTAGACAATGACTCACGTACCACAAACAGTGAAATACATTACGACGGTCAGCTTGGGGTGGGGAGTGCGGTGATATAGTGCTAAAACTGTTGAAAGAGGTGAGTTTTGAGGGCGGACTGGAAGGAGGAGAGAGAGTGTTTCTGACGGAGAGAGAGTGGGAGAGTGTTCCAGATGGATGGACCGTAGACGGAGAAGGAGCGGGGACCGAAAGTGTTAAGTTTGGTGCGAGGGATGTGGAGGCGGAGAGGGTCGGAGGCAGAGCGGAGGGAGCGGGAAGGTGTGTAGGGGTGAAGTAAGTTGGAGAGATAGGCAGGAGCGCAGTTGTTCAGGGATTTGTAGCAGAGAGACACAACTTTGTATTGGATGCGTTGGGGGATGGGGAGCCAGTGAAGGAGTTTGAGCAGGGGTGTGATGTGGTCGGATTTTTTCTTTCTGAGGACGAGGCGGGCAGCATTGTTCTGGACGCGTTGGAGAGTGAAGATGGTGGATTGAGGGAGACCGGAAAGGAGAGAGTTGCAATAGTCGATGCGAGATAAGATGAGAGAGACAGCAAGTTTGGTGGCAGCTTCGGTAGTGAGGTACTTTCTGATCTGACTGATGCGGCGAAGGTGGAAATAGCATGCCTGGGTCGTGGCGGAGACGAAGTTGGTCATGGACAGAGAGGAATCGAGGATGACGCCGAGGTTCTTGGCCGAGTCAGAGAGGGAGATGGGGGTGCTATCGAGTTGAAGGTGGAGAGAGGGAGGGAGCTGGGAGAGTTTTTGGCGAGTGCCTACCAGCATGGCTTCCGTTTTGTCGTCGTTCAGTTTCAGCTTGTTTGCTGTCATCCAGTTTTTCACGTCTTTGTAGCAGTCAGCCGTGCGAGTCAGTAGTGACTGAGTGTTGTCGAGTTTGTCTTTGTCTTGCAGTTGTGAGTCGTCAGCGTAGAGGTGGTGGTGTATGCGTTGAGACTGGATGATGTTGGACAGAGGAGAGGTGTAGAGTGTGAAAAGGACCGGGCCCAGGACGGATCCCTGTGGAACTCCGCAGGAGAGCGTTACCGGGTTGGAAGAGACGCCGTTGATGGTGACGGACTGCTGTCTGTCAGAGAGGTAGGAGAGAAACCAGGAGTGAGCAGAGTCAGTGATGCCGAAGGAGTGGTGGAGTCGGTGGAGGAGGATAGAGTGGTCTATAGTGTCAAAGGCGGCAGAGAGATCGAGTAGTGTAAGAAGGGAGATGTTGCCAGAGTCAGTGGAGAGAAGCAGCTCGTTTAAGATATGTAGAAGGGCTGTTTCAGTGCTGTGATGTTTGCGATAGGCAGACTGGAATGGACTGAGGAGGTTGTTGTCGGTGAGATGGAGGTTGAGCTGGTTGAGAACAACCTTCTCAAGAAGCTTGGACAGGAAAGAGAGATTGGAGACTGGGCGATAGTTCTTGAGTTCGTTTGGGTCGAGGTTGTGTTTTTTGAGGAGAGGACGGACGATGGCGGACTTGAAGATATCGGGGACGGAGCCGTTTTCTAGATGATTCTTAACTGTTTCCAGTTTTTGGCCTCCAACCATGATTTCAGTGCCAATGCCACTGGCGTTATTGGTCATCAGTTTGGTCTTCTCTGCACTGATTTCCATCCCATATGCAATGGCTGTACTATCCCGCTTTTCCACCAGCTAAGCTAGCTCCTCTGTTCCTGCAAGGCCATCAATGTCATCTGCAAAGCGCAAGTTCGTGATTGTTCTGCCTCCAATACTGACAGTTCCTTCATGATCTTTCAGAACGTCCGTCATGATTCTTTCCAGGAAGATGTTGAAAAGAGTAGGTGGGAGCAAGCAGCCTTGTCTGACTCCAACTGTAGTCTTAAACCAGTTTCCTATTTTGCCGTTGAAGCAGACTGCGCTCGTGGCCTTGCTGTAAAGGTTTGCTATGACTTTGATCAGGTTGGCATTGATGTTGTATAGCTTCATGGTGGACCAAAGGGCTGCATGCCACACCCTGTCAAACGCTTTCTTAAAATCCACAAAGACATGATAGAGGTCCTGCTGGTGCTGGAGGTATCTCTCACATAGAACTCTCAGGTTGAAGATCTGCTCAGTTGTGCTGCACCCTGGTCTGAAGCCTGCCTGTTCCTCAGCTATGATTTCCTCTGCCTGTGGCTTCAGCCTGTTCAGTAGGATCTTTAACATGACTTTGCTTGGGTGGGATATAAGACTGATCGTGCGATAGTTCTGGCATTGGTGGTGTAAGTTGCCTGTTTTGGGA
Organism: Semisulcospira habei; assembly: GCA_036245525.1. NCBI lineage: Eukaryota > Metazoa > Mollusca > Gastropoda > Semisulcospiridae > Semisulcospira > Semisulcospira habei. The sequence continues at coordinate 149,706,091 of BTPG01000005.1, read as the reverse complement.
AGAGTTATTATAAGTGATTGGGTCCATGGTGTGACTGCCAGATCTTATTGTAGATTGTTAGTAAGGCGCTTAAGATCTGGGGGTTTCACAGATGTGTGAAAACTGATTAAATTTTGAGAAAACAAAGGATTTTGTTAGTGCAGAAGATATCTCTTTACTTATTGTCGGACGTGTGGATTGGTTGATACACATGAGTCATAAGGGTTTCTTGTTTTTTTTTTTTTTTTATTATTTTATTTTATTTTTTTTTTTTTTTTTTGGGGGGGGGGGGGTTATTGTCTTGTTTCTTCCTTCTTTTGCTCTTATTTTTTTGTTGTACCCCACCCGGGTCTGCCCTGGGGGACTTGGGTGGGGTTAGGTATTTTTTAGTTCCCAGGGTCACCCTGGTCAGCCCCACAGGGTGGGTTTTTCTCTCTATTCTGGGGCATGTGTTTCTGTCTACCCTTTGTCCATTCACCTGTATTTGCCTTTTTAAAACTCTCCCTACTGTCTGCACTGCCTGTAGCTCTTGATATTGGATGTGTGTTGCTAAATGGTCTTAGCTTTATTTAGGCCCATGTGTTAGGTTTATTTAACGTATTTGACCGGCTGGCGACATACATTCAATGTTCTGTTTCTTTTTTATTTTTTCACAAGCAGTGCAGGCACGTCCTGAGAAAGCCTTGTTGCTGTCGGGACGTTAAGCAATGTACAATCAATCAATCAATTTTTTTGTTGTGTAGTATTTATGTCTGACTCATAATAATACATGTACTCAGACCCCTAGCTAGAATTTTGGAGGGGCAGGGCACTGGCTTGCTCCACAGGGGCATCTACTAAGGCAATGGGCACTTCACACGTTCAAGAGGGCACGAGCTGGCACACGCTTACATTATTCCTTGAACTAGTATATTTGGCATGATTGTTGTCTAATCCAAAATTTCTACTTCCTTGTTCCTAAAGACCATAGCTGTCATTGGCCCTTAACTTGTATTATAAGGTAGGGTTAGCATGCCAGGTTTCATTTATTGCTAGCGTGTACTGTAACGGTGTACTGTTACTGTTTAGATGTTCAGTTTTAGGAACTGCTTACTGGTGTAGATTTTTATGGTCATGTCCACAATACACTGTAATACTGTATGAATCGTGTCAGCAAGTAAGGGCACATTGAAATGTTTTTCAATCTGTTTTGGTGAGTTTTTGTTTTCTTTCTTCTTTTTTTCCCTTTTCTGTGGATAACTATGATGGGGGACCCAAATCAGCAAAGTTTGTTTGGGCCTTTACATATTTTTTTTTTAACTGTCATTAATTTGATCCCTTTTTCAGCATTAACTTCAGGCAGCTAATGCTTTGGCTGTTTGTGGTGCTTTTTTAAAATTGTTGCAGTGATTCCTATTCCCGCAGGACTCACCTTAAGAAGAAGTGCTGACAGCGAATTAAGGCTTAATCGTTAACTTTAAAGGTGTATTTATTTTTTAGTGGCAGTGCTAGTGGGGAAGATGTGTGGAGTGAGCTTGACATCCAGTGTTGTGATGGAGCTCCAGATGGTGGGGGTATGCTGTCACCAGGTGTCAAATTGCCAAAAAGTCCCTCGAAGACAAGTGGGGGCAAGAAGAAGGCGTATGCTGCAAGCGCGACCAAGGCAACACGTGTAGTGCACACTGCCCGGCGCACTCTGTACACATCTGGGCGGCCACCGTGGTATGATTCTCATGGACAGCTGAAAGATGCTTTTGTCATCGGTAATTAAACTTTCTGATCTTTATGGTGATGTACCAATTATAATTATTATTGTACAGATTATTCTGCTAGGTTTGAAGATCATTGTCTCACGTGTGATAGAAAAAGTGAGTTTATGTTCTGAGCCAGTGGTCGTCAGTCCATAATCCATCAGTTGTCGTCCGTAGTAATCTTTAATAACATTGGCATATTCTCAGAGACTGTTCAAGCCACATTCTTCAAACTTGGCCCAAGGATACTTTGTGGCAAGACCTTTCTAAACATACCGATTTCAGTCACGTCTCCTTAAAGAGAAGACAAACATGAACATGGTGTTGGATTTCTCGTCCACAAAGACATCGTGAACACTGTCGTGAGTTGTTGGCCAGTCTGCAGTAGGCTTATCACCATACGCTTGAGGGCAACTCCATTCAATATCACCATTGTACAAGTTTACGCCCCAACAACAGACTATGGTGATGAGGAAATAGAAGACTTCTATGACCAACTGCAAGAAGTTCTGGACCAGACCCCCAAGAAAGACATTCTTGTGGTGCAGGGAGACTGGAATGCCAAAATAGGAGAAGATGCTGCTAGAAACTGGAACGGCACATGCGGACGCTACTGCAAAGCAGAGACCAATGACAGGCTTAAGGCTACTGGAATTTGCCAGCTCAAATGATCTAAAGCTGATGAACACGTTTGGCCCACACAAAGCATCCAGAAGGTGGACATGGCACAGCCCGAACGGAGAGCACCATAACCAAATTGACTAGATCATGGTGAAGAGACGCTTCTAAACCAGTGTGAACATTGCCAAGACAAGAAGTTTTCCAGGAGCAGACATTGGAAGTGACCATGACTTAGTGATGATGACCTTCCGACTCCGCCTAAAGAAGGTCAAAAAGCAGGGTCCCACCAGAATCAAGTTTGACATCGAGAAGCTGAAAGACCCAGAGGTAGCGGAAGCCTTCCAGGCAAAGATGGGAGGTAAATTCGCACCACTGCTACGTTCTAGGTGCAGAAGACATGGACGTGGACACACTGATCGACACATTTAACACTGCTGTAACCCAAACAGCCGGTGAGATCCTTGGCAAACACCGACAAGCAAAAAAACCTTGGGTTACAGCTGACATCTTTGTTCTATGTAACAAGCGTCGAGAATTAAAGAAAAAGAAATCAGAGGTAGAAGGAGCTAAACAATACAGGGAAATTAACCAGGATATCAAGAAAAGCATGAAAAAGGCAAAGAATAAGTGGATTGAAGATCAGTGTAAACACGTAGAAGAAAATCTGAACAAAAATAATAGCAAAAAAGCATACCAGCTGGTGAAAGACCTGACCAGTGTAAAACAAGGAAGGACGCTCCTCGATCATTCAAGATAGTGAAGGGAACTGTCTTACGGAAGACCAAGACATACTGAAGAGATGGACAGAGTACTGCTCAGATTTGTACAACCACCAAGCTGCAGGGGACCCAGGCATACTTGTCAAGCCACCCGTGTCCAACAATAGCAACTATCCCATCCTCCGAGAAGAAGTAGAGGTTGCAGCGAAGTCGCTGAAAAAAAGGGAAGGCAGCAGGAGCAGACAACATCCCTGCAGAGCTAGTCCAAAAAGGAGGAGAAGACATGATAAGCACCTTACTAACAATCTGCAATAAGATCTGGCAGTCACGGGATTGGCCCACACCATGGACCCAATCACTTAAATAATAACTCTCCCCAAAAAAGGCAACTTACATCAATGCCAGAATTATCGCACGATCAGTTTTATATGCCACCCAAGCAAAGTCATGTTAAAGATCCTACTGAACAGGCTGAAGCCACAGGCAGAGGAAATCATAGCTGAGGAACAGGCAGGCTTCAGACCAGGGCGCAGCACAACTGAGCAGATCTTCAACCTGAGAGTTCTATGTGAGAGGTACCTCCAGCACCAGCAAGACCTCTATCATGTCTTTGTGGATTTTAAGAAAGCGTTTGACAGGGTGTGGCATGCAGCCCTTTGGTCCACCATGAAGCTATACAACATCAATGCCAACCTGATCAAAGTCATAGCAAACCACTACAACAAGGCCGCTAGTGCAGTCTGCTTCAACGGCAAAATAGGAAACTGGTTTAGGACTACAGTTGGGGTTGGACAAGGCTGCTTGCTCTCACCTACTCTTTTCAACATCTTCCTGGAAAGAAATCATGACGGACGCTCTGAAAGATCATGAAGGAACTGTCAGTATTGGAGGCAGAACAATCACGAACTTGCGCTTCGCGGACGACATTGATGGCCTTGCAGGAACAGAGAAGGAGCTAGCTCAGGTGGTGGAAAAGCTGGATAGTACAGCCATTGCGTATGGGATGGAAATCGGTGCAGAGAAGACCAAACTGGTGACCAATAACGCCACTAGCATTGGCACTGAAATCATGGTTGGAAGCCAAAAACTGGAAACATTTAAGAAATTCAAATACTTAGGAGCCATTGTGGCATATGAGGGATCAAAACCAGAAATACTGTCCAGGATTGCGCAGACAACAGCACTGACAAGATTGAAGACCATATGGAAGGACAGAAACATCATGCTCTGCTCCAAGATCAGACTGATGCACTCCTTAGTCATCTCAGTGTTCTTGTATGCCTGCGAGTCATGGACCCTCACAGCAGACCTTGAAAGGAGGATACAAGCCACTGAAATGAGATGTTTTTGAAGGCTGCTTGGCATCTCATACAGAGATCACATCACAAATGAAGTGGGAAGCAGAATCAGGCAAGCCATCGGGCCCTATGAAGACTTATTAGCCATTGTGAAAAAATGCAAACTGAAGTGGTATGGGCATGTCACACGTTCAGCAGGGCTTGACAAAACAATCCTGCAAGGCACTGTGCAAGGAGGACAAAGGAGAGGAAGACAGAGGAAAAGATGGGAGGACAATATCTGAGAGTGGACAGGATACGCTGAGAATGGCAGAGAACAGAGAGGAATGGAGGGAGATGGTTGCCAAGTCATCAGTAGTGCCCCAACAGTCAGCAAGACTACGGGATATAGATAGATACTATTCACAACTTCAAACCCAAACTTGCTACAGAGATACCTGATGGTAAGACCTATCTATGCATACTAATTTGGATGACCCCTCGGAAAAGTGAAGGGTCACAAGAGGTCGACAAATGTGTATAAAATGCCAATAATTGTAATTATTATCAACATTTTTGCAAACTTTTCAATCAAATTTGGCACAAAGGTAACTGATAAGAGATCCTAATTTCGTTGACTCATCGCAAAGGTTAAGGGTCACGAGGTTTCACAGATGTGTGAAAACTGATTAAATTTTGAGAAAACGTGGATTTTGTTAGTGCAGACATCCTTTTATTTATTGTCAGACGTGTGGATCGGTCGATACGCATGAGCCATAAGGGCTTTGCCTTTCTTGTAGTTTTTATCAGCATTTTTTTGGAAACTTTTAATCAAATTTAGCGAAAGGTAGCTGATGATAAGACATTTCTATGCATACTAATTTTGTTGGTTACTTACAAAGATTGACACGGGAGGTTGACAAAGTGAAAAATGCATAAATTTTGAGAATACATGCATTTTGCAGGTACAGAAGCCAACCCTTTTGCTTATTTCACTGACCTCTTTGAAAGGTTGAGGTCATAAAGGTCAGATTGATCATGTGGATATGCACTTGAGCCATAAGGTCTTTGCCATTCTTGTTTTTGATTTATGCTACTGTATTAGAAGATGTGTACTATAATGGGGTTATTGTGTGCTGGCCTGTGACTTTGGACCTTACAACTCAAGGTTGTAGGGTCCAAAGTCACAGACCAGTTATATACAATTTGTGATGACATAAACATTTTTGGGTCAAATTAGCATTGAACTCTCACAGCACATGCACATTAATCAGATCAGCAGTTGTTTGCTTTTTGAAGGATTTACCCTTGGGAGTGTTTTTTTAAAATCCCTTCTATTTATTGAAGGGACTTTTTAGGATGGATCGCGGTGGGGCGAATTTAATAGCATGTCCATGATGTCAAAGGCGGGCAGACCTAATCCTCTGACAACTGAAGTAACAAGATAAAAATTACGTCATGTCTAGTTACACCAACCTCGCTGCTGAACGTACATTTGGTGCGAAGCGCCATATGTGCATCATGTGTGTGTGCATATATATTATGTGAACACGAGAATCTCCGATATTGCTGAACACACAAGCTTGAAGTTGAAAAGGGGTGGCTAAGGGAGCCTCCGGTCCGTGGTGCAGTGGTTACGGCATCTGCCACCAATGCTAAAGGTGCGAGGTTCGATACCGGGTTCTGGCGTCGGACTTTTCTCCTCTAGTAAGTGTCACCGTTAATTCAGGCGGACCGTCGGGGGTTCTTTCTCCAGGTATTCCGGTTCTTCCACCCCCTCCACTTTATAAATTTCAAATACAAGCGATCAAAATTTCTGAAACCTCAGTAGCTGTGTCCTGTGTCTGTCTTGTACTGTGTTTGTCTTCAGAGTGAATGTGTGTGTCATGTGAGCGTGCGTGTTAGGTGCAGTTTGCGGCGCTTTGAGCCGATTCGCCGAATTGGGAAAAAGCGCCTATATAATAACCGGTATTATTATTATTATGTCTCATTGAAGACATAAAAGACAGTCTATATAAAGTCAGTTGTCATATTTACTTGAAATTTTGAATATAGCTAGTTTGGATTTACATTGGATGAGTTCATTGGCCAGCTTTGTACCATTTAAACTTCTTCAGTAAAAATTTATTCTTTTCAGACAAAAATTATAACAGTAAAAAACCTCAACTTTTGAAGAAAGTCAGACAGTGGCAGTGACATAAAAGAAGCAACTCCATCACCACACAGACATTGTCGCTATACTCTAAATAGGATGTAATTCTCTCTCTCGCATGTGCTCTCTCTCTCTCACACACACATGCACACATCTCCAAGAGGCATAAATCCTCATGTGCCCGGAAGTTTTGGGCGCATGAGGATCTATGCCTCTTGGAGATGTTTGAGTGCACAAAGGCGCACACACATCAATGTGCTTTCAGAAGAGCATGCAGGTGTTAGTACTTGGTACACCATGTAACTAGGTAAAGGTAGCGAGACTGAAATCGTACCGTGAAATTCTAGTGAATCGTACCGTGAAATTCTAGTTTTGTCACCATTTTCTCAAGTCTTCAAGGGAAAGTGAAACTCATATCACTTAAAATATAAAATTACGTAAAAACAAAAAATACGTCATGACAAATGACGTTTGACAAACCAGAATTCACTGTGGCGCATTGGTAGATCTGCTAAGCTTTTTCAAAAGAAGATATTTCAACATCAGAATCGGGTCAAAGACAAAAGATATTGACCCTTGACAGCGAGGAAAGCTATCGTATAGAAGGGACTTTGTGGGTTAGGGCTCATTCCATCTTGTTTTTTTTTGTGTAACAGGAATATGTGGAGGGAGTGCCTCAGGGAAGACAACTGTTGCCAAGAAGATAATTGAAGCTCTGGATGTCCCGTGGGTCAGCTTGCTCAGTATGGACTCCTTTTACAAGGTCAGTAGAACAGGATGAAACTTCACTGCTGGGAACAAATTGAATAATACATGTACCATCTGCAAGAGGTGTAGATCCTCATGAGCCCCCGCAACTGCGGGGCTCATGAGAATCTATACCTCTTGCTGAAACCACTTTGTGTCCATGTTCCTTTGATGGCCGGGGCTCATAAACGTTGCGTTTACAATGATTTGAAAAACAATCTGCGTCCACAGACTGTGAAGGTGTTGAAGTCTAATTCTAGCTGCTTAGTGATTATATGAAAGAGCAGAATGGATGCACTGTGGATCAGTGAACTTCAAACTAATAATCATTTTGCTGGTAGTACATGTGTTATGTGTTGACCACAATACTGTAAACTAAGTGGTTATTCTATTTTATTTAACCCATATCATACTGAGGCTAAATCAGTAAATGCCTCAAATTTGTACACTGCCATATGTGCAAGCTACATTATAGTACTTACAGATAAGGATATTATAGACCAATGGCTTTAGTTCAAGGGTGGTGCCAGAATAGCTTGGCGCCTAGAGGTGCCAAGCTATTCTGGCACAACCCTTGAACTATTTTAGTCAAACTTATTTCACACACTGGTGTATTCCGAATGATAAGGGTTAAATCATCCTAAACAAACTCCCTCTCACAGTTGGTTGCTGCACATGACTTCATCTGCTTGTGTGAAACTGCATTGTTTATGACTTGCTTCACAGTGTGTGCACATCTAGTGATCCAATTCATTCAATCTGCAACAATGTAGACCATAACCTTAAATCTACTAAAACAACAAACAGTACAAACCTCAAGCAACTGGAGAACAATGTGCAACACTGAAATAAAATATCAGAAGGGAAAACAAGCGTATCCAAGTGAGAACACATCTCGCAAGCCACCAGTTTATTATGTCGGTGTTCAAGTAGCCTTAGGTCATCGTGAAATTGTTATCAAAGAGTTCATACATGTATTCAAGGAACTGACTTACTATTACAATGCTCAAAATGTGAATAAAAACAATTAAACTCACACTACAAAAACAGCAAATGATGACTGTGTCATGGTAAATCGATGACTATGAGCTGACTTTGCAAACTTTTACAGTTAGGTCACCGTGTAACTTCTTTTTTTTTAAATGGTATTTCTCAAGATTTGAGAAATGGCACAACTTCATCTAACAGGAGCACTGTAATAAATGTCTCTAAAGAATTTCATACCTGCCTACCGTTCCTGTGTACGTGTATTTGTTACTTCTTTTTTTTTTTAAATGGGGAGGCTGTTCCAGGAATACCATTTCACCAGGTGTGTTCCGTGTTCTTTTTTAAAAGGAAAGGGGGGGGGGGGGGGGTGGTGTGATTTGCAAATCGCGCCGAAGCGGGAAAGGGTACGATATACCTGAAGCTGGTTTTTCTTTTCACTGATTGGCCGTAGTCGATCCCTGAGTCGATGCAAGCATTGCCGAGGTGAATTCGCGCCTGCGCAGAATGGGAAAGGTCAGTCACACAATCAAAATGGCACCTAAGCTAAAAGCCGATGCGGATGCGTGTGCGTGTGTGAAATGTTCTTCTGATGACACCAAAAAAAAACCGGATTCATTTTCAAGAATACCGGAGTGAGTACCAAGAAGAATTCAAGTTCATCCAACCTGGTGAGAAGGGTGTATCGTTTGCATGCTGCGAGGTATGTGCTTGTGACATTTCCATTTGGTCGGGAGGGAAAAATGATATCACCCATCATGCGGAGACGGAAGAGCACAAAGCGATCGAAGAGGCCAGCAAGAAAAATGCCAAAAACTGAAAGATTACAGGGTTTTATGTAAGGGAATCTCTGCAAAGCCAGGCCAGTCTTGCCCTTTTGTACGTGAACTGGACGTGATAAGAGCAGAAACAATGATGGTTGACCTCATTGAACTGAATTTACCTATGGCCTCCCTGGACATGTTTAACAAAACTGTTCGGTCATGCGTCGGTTTGCGAAGTGTATAGTTGCGTCGGTGTGTTCCTGAAAATTCTGTTGTGTTCCTGGTTTTAATTGGCTGTGTTCCTGTTGTGGGTTTTACAAGTTAGGCAGGTATGGAATTTGTTTCAATTGGAATCTTCGATCATTGGAGAGACTCCTCTAACCTAGATGCGGACTATACTTTCAGTATAAATAGCAGACGATCTTTCTGCTAGCATGCTTGTTTTTGCTTTGATTGCTGCATATCTGAGATCACGATCAATGTGATTCAGACATTAAACCAAGGTTGATCCTGTCAGGAATGGGAGAAACCTGAGTAAAGACAAAAGGTCCAGGAGACAAAAGGAAGGGAACGATATTGAGAAAAGATGAGGAAGGGAATCTGATGTCAAATATGCGGGAAACCGGCGTGATCAGTCATCCGCAAGAAGAAGGATTGATTGACAGAAGGAAGAAACACATGATTTAAAAAAAGATGACAAAAAGAATCAATGAACAATCCTGGACAAAAAGGATTGATAAAGAAAGAATAAAATCTTGGACAAAAAGTTAGTTATTGGGGTTTAACGCTGAGCAGGCGACTAAGGCCATCTCACGAGGGTGGACAAAAAGATGAGGATTTCATCCCAAAGTCTATCATATTGTTTGGAGCTCAGATGCGTTTATCTTTTAGGAACATTCAGAGTTGTTCATATTTTTAGGCTTATAATGCTAATCCATTTCCCTCTTCTCTAAGCCAACCTCTGATCAACACAAACATCGGCACACACAAAGACAGACATACGGTGCTTCCAGCCATTAGTACACTCTGTGGGCTGGTGTATCGACAGGACCCCATCTACTGCTTTAATCCACCCTCTGATCCACACATACTGGCACACATAAATAAAGACGAGCACACAGCAATTCCCGCCATTCTTTGCAATTTTCTTGCTGATTTTCATGCCTAGAGCTTACACAATTTATTCACAATTTTACCTAATCATACCCCAGGGCTGGGACAAATAGCTGGCTTATGCAAACACTGTTTATAAAAAGTCCCGTGGGTATTAATGAGAAAGATAGCTTTTTTTGTAAAAGAAAAATTAAAGTTATGTTGGCTGTTTTACAAATGACTCCAAAAAAAGTGGTGCAGAAAACTGATGTTCACACCTATGGCATGCAGGTCAAAAGTGACCTAATCGTACCCGACAGCTGAGACGAACTGCAGGTTTATGTAAATACCGTATACGGAAAATCATGTGATTATTAATGAGAAGATTGTCTTTTTTTGTAAAAAAAGATTCCAATTGTTTTAAGATTAACCCATATAATTCATGAAATTAATCCCCAAAACGTGAAGATATATTTTTTCAAAAATATTTAATTATCACTCAAAAAGTTCTAGAGTGCTGGTTTAATGAACTCATTCAATATGTCTCTTTTATCTAGCTATACGCACAAGATCTAGTAAAAAATAAGAAAAATTATGGACTCCAGTGTGGATCGACCGGTTTTTGTGAAACAGGCCATTTCTTGCCAGTGAGCATCTTAATCAAAACATCGAAAAAAATTGTCCTGAGATAAAATCCTAAAATTTCAGTCTTGTCCATCCTCAAACGCGGGCTCTAGTCGCTGTCACATACACACACATACTGCGCTGTGGCGCCACAAAGACCTTCTCTAGCAAGGTTTGCGTAGCTAGACTTGACGTCATTTGTTTCTTCAAAAACATTACCGATGGCATTACTATTAGAAAGGTACACTTAGCTTACCGATGGCATTACTATTAGAAAGGTACACTTAGCTTATCGATTTCAACCTAAGAACTCGTGTGTTCCTACACAACCAGGGAAGTAACTCTAGCAAGCAGTTACCATGAACCCTGAGTAGTCTCCCTTCCTCCTCACGTGAGCAGTGTAGTCACACCAGTCTTAAACTTGGCTTCCTTGGGAAAGGTTACCGGTTACAGTCGTCTCTAGAATCCTTCAGGACTGGGTTACATTTCTACTGGAAGTTGGTCAGCCTTCACTGGATATATCCAGGTAAGGCCTTCGGATAATACCACCAAGCCATATATGGAATTAATGGACTGGCTCTGGCATTTTCTGTGAAAATGTATTGTCAGATTTTCAACTTGGGGGTCCAGCTCAGATTGAGTCGTGAGCTCAGTTCACGTGGCCTCCTCGCCACGCACAATCGTCTTTCATGCACTCTGTCTGCAGCTCAGGGCCGATGGCTTGGTTCAGCTCCTCACCAGCCCGACTTTCTTGGCCAAGAATAGACCCCCCTCGGCCACTGCTCAGACAATAACACTTCGGCCACTCCAGGGCCATGACCAGTCCCGGGAATCCCGACAGCAGGACCCGGTCAGGGCATTGAAGATTTACCTCTGCCTGTCAAAACCCCTTAGGAGGGGACGTTCCCACCTCTTCCTGCCCTTGGCTCCGGGCAGGGACGACATCTCAGCCCAGACTATCTCCGCATGGCTACCCGGGGTCATACGGTCCGCGTACGAGGACCTCTCCCCGAGAGGAGCTAAGAGGCTGCGGATCAGGGCACATGAGGTTAGAGCCGTGGCCATGAGCGTCACCTTCGACTGCAACTGTGCTGTGAGGGACATTGTGGTGTCCGTGGGCTGGCGGGCAGAATCAACCTTCGCCCGGTTCTACCTCAGAGACCTCTTAGGCCAACAAGCAAACCTGGCCCTTGTGGGGGACATCGCTGCGGCGCAACACTCCCTTCCGGCGCCTACTACGCCATAGGTAACGCTTAGGTGAAATCGTCAGAAATTTTGCACCTAATGGGGCCTTGCTAAGCGTGAACGCAGGGCAGGACGTAGTGGGCGGCACCCTCCTCTTCGCTTTTCTTCCTAATAATAATGCCATCAGTAATGTTTTTGAAGAAACAAAAGTATTTTTCTCTAAAATGTATTTTTTAAAAAAAAATACTTACTGATGGCATTACTTAAAGCGCTCTCCCACCTACACCGCTTGCCGTCAGTACGCTAAGAGTAAGACTGGCGTGACTACACTGCTCAAGTGATATACTGCTCAAGTGAGGAGGAAGGGAGACTACTCAGGGTTCATGGTAACTGCTTGCTAGAGATACTTTCCTGGTTGTGTAGGAACACTCAACGGGTTCTTAGGCTGAAATCGGTAAGCTAAGTGTACCTTCCTAATAGTAATATTTTTATCTTGTTGCTTCTTTGCCAGAATTTCTGCCCTGCACGCCAAAAACGTCATGTGCATGCTCTGGAATGTGCTCCGACCAGCCCCATTTCAAAGTCTACTGTATTTTTTAAATACGGTAGATAAAAAGGATTGGAACAGAACGACACATGGCCAAAGAGGTCCACACACTACACGCAATGCATAACTTACAATGATCGATGCAAACCAAATGCGTTAAATAAGGAACAAGGCAATCAACGGATTACACCAATAATAACAAGTGTGATCAGATTCTTATCAGAGGATCAAAATTACCTGATTGTCGGGACCCTACTTCTACAGCCCTGTCCGACGACAAGTCTTCTCTACTAACTTGCTTTGATTCACAATTGACAATTTGATTGGTCAAAGACAATGAATGCTGACCAGTCAAACTCTATTTTATGTTAATAATACTAACGTGCATGCATTTGTTAGTGACATTGCTGGCTCTTTTAAAGTGGGCTTATGAGAGACATTTGATCAAATCAGGGTATTCAGTCTAGCGACAAAGTACTGAAGCTGGATTGGGGAAAAGCACCACCCTCCTCCCCAACACCGGTCCCCGCCACACTTGACAGCTAACAAAAACCAACCCTCTCGATGAAACAAGCCGCTCGACACTACCTTCCGCATTTAAACAGCATAGATTCTAATAAGCAGGTATACAGGCGGCGTTTGATAAATTTGTGCCAGAATTTACAGCTGTGCTCGCTATAGTGAGAGAATCATTGCTGTTGAATCTGCGCTCTGCCTTGTAGAAGCAGCAGAACTTTCTGAAATGAATGAGGCACATGAGTAATTCTCATGAGGGTTCATTTCAATTCACAGTTATTGCATTTAGAAATATGCAGCTGTGTTCCTCAGACTGAGTTGATTTTCAGTTCAGTACTTGTGAAGACAGCAAGAGAGATAACAACCAACCACTGCAACCGGGCGATGGGTCCTCTGGAGCTAAAAACCTCCCTGCTCACACTTTTCTCTCCGCTAACTATCTATGATACAGTCTTTACTTTACTGGGAGACATTGGAATTTATTGTAAAATTTTAGACTGAGCTACGCAGCTGATTAAAAAGTGTAAAACGAAGAGAAGGTGGTCAGAGAAAAGGGCATAATAAATAAATAAAAATAAATAAATAAATGCGTCTCAACTTAATCCTTTTTCGGAAAAGAAAATGCAAAGACTTCACCCACAAGTACGATGTTTCACTGAGACTAAAATGTTGAGCAGTTGTGAAACATAAGGGTAGGCCTACATCGGTCTTGAAATTTCACAAACAAGTGTATTTGAAACTGCTGTCGGCCTATTTCAGCTTCAGGAATACAGAGGTAAATGTCAGTACATTTGCTTCTAAATATTTCCTTAAGCCCGTGAATCTTGCTTATACTTTTCGTTATTTACGTCGATAACCAGGAAGGGGGACGCTCTTCTATAGACTGTGATTACGAACTGTCAATATCACTCATCAATGTCAAACTCTATTTCTCTGTTAGATTAACATGCATAGATAACGCCATGAGTGCATAACATTTCCTGTATGCCCTTTAGCAAATGGGAGGGGGGGCTGTTCTCAGTCTGTCTACTCCGACAGTGTCAGGGTATAGTCAGGGTATACGGCATGGTTGGGTTTCTGTTCTAGGCCTCACTCCCGTTTGTACCAGCTGTGCCTTCAACTTGCCGTGAGTTGCGGGCTTGGACTTTGTCGCAAGACTGTATTGTCATTAGAATCGTTTCTAAGTAGGAGAGCGTAACAAATACATTCTCTAACATGATGAAATAGCCTGGTTTGGTACATGTAATAACATTATTGCTATTATTTGCTGTTTGTGAACTTGAAAAGATTAACGTTTGAAATAACCAGTAAATTTAGATTTTATGCATTTGTTCTGATTTCTTCGAGTAATTGTTCTCTTTGTGTGTGTGTCTAGTGATTCAAAAAATTTCAAAAAGTAAAGTTTCAAACAATTTATTCAGCTATCCTGACAATAACCTCCGTGCAATCGGAACGTAACCATCACACAATGTGTGGTGGATATCTTGTTGGGTGACGAGGTGACAGGGAGGTTTACAATATATAATGTTGGGTCCCAAAATAGAAACCCCTTTTTGCACCATATTTTATTTATTATTGTCAGCACATCTCCTGTAGTTTTTCAGAGCTGAATAAGATAGAGCATATTCCCTTATTTTTATCCATCATATATTTCAGGTACTTAATGAGGAACAGCACAAGCAGGCAGCCTTGAACGAGTATAACTTTGATCACCCGGATGCCTTTGACGTCCCTCTGCTGGCTGCAACTCTCCAGCGCTTGAAGGAGGGCAAGAGTATAGACGTACCAGTGTACAACTTCACCACACATGCCAGAGAACCCCATAATGTGAGAAAAAACTTTAACTCATTTATATAACAAACCAAGGGGAATTACTCAGCGCTGGACAGAACAGTTAGATCCCCTGCCCCCGCCTATCAGGCACCCATTCGCCAGCCCACAGAGAAATACGCAGGTATAGAACAAGACGATCATCTACATCCCTAAAAAGGATGCATCAGGTCTCTTATATAACCCATGTCTTTCTCCGGAACTTAGGAAGTAGGCAGGAGAAACATACATACACAAACACGAAGGTGCATTACTATATGGGTTATATAAGAGACCTGATGCATCCTTTTTAGGGATGTAGATGATCGTCTTCTTCTATTACTTACTTACGCCTGTCACCCCTACCCGGGTATAGGCCGTCGACGAGAGACCTCCAGCAACTCCTGTCCTGTGCTTCTCCTTCGATTCTACTCCAGGTGGTTCCCAGTCTCTTGATGTCTGCTTGGAGGTCTCGACGCCAGGAGTTTCTCGGCCTACCTCTTTTCCTCTTTCCCTGGGGGTTCCATGACAATGCCTGCCTAGTGATACTGGAAGCTGGCTTTCTCAGACTGTGACCGATCCATCCCCATCTTCTTAACCCTTCTTTTCATTCTCTGCTGTTATCTGCTCTGTTCTCTCCCAGAGTCTGACGTTGCTGATCTTCTCTGGCCAGTGGATTTTCAAAATTCTTCTAAGGCAACTGTTCATGAAGGTCTGTACTCTGTTGACTGTGGTTTTTGTCAATCTCCATGTCTCTGCTCCATATAGGAGAACTGCTTTTACATTGGAGTTGAAAATCCGGACTTTGGTGTGTTGTGACAGCTCTCTGGAACTCCACACTTTTTTCAACTGGAGAAAGGCTGCTCTGGCTTTACCGATTCGTGCTCTGACATCTGCATCAGTGCCGCCTTTTTTGTCTATGATGCTCCCGAGATAGGTGAAGGACTCCACCTCCTCCAACGGGGTGCCAGCAAGCAAGACTGGTTCTTCCCTGGTTGCGTTCAGCCTCATTGTCTTTGTTTTCTGTTTGTGAATGGTGAGGCCCACTTGGGACGAGATGTCAGCAAGCCTCGTGGTCTTGTCCTGCATTTGTTGATGAGTGTGGGACAGTAATGCCAGGTCGTCTGCAAAATCGAGGTCGTCAAGCTGTGTCCACAGTGTCCACTGTATTCCACTTCGTCTGTGCTCTGTGGTCATCTTCATGACCCAGTCTATGGCCAGTAGGAAGAGGAATGGAGACAGCAGACACCCCTGCCTGACACCAGTTCTGACCTGGAGCTCTCTGGTGAACTGCCCTTCGTGGATCACGCGACATGTCATGCCATCATAGCTGCTCTTGATCAGGCGGACGAGCTCTGTGGGTACACCGTAGTGTCGTAGGAGTTTCCACAGAGTCTCTCGGTCCACGCTGTCAAATGCTTTCTCATAATCCACAAAGTTGACGTACAGCGGGGAGCTCCACTCCAGAGACTGTTCCACGATGATGCGGAGAGTGGCGATCTGGTCTGTACATGATCGGTTCTTCCTGAATCCTGCTTGCTGGTCTCTCAGCTGGGGGTCAACGGAGCTCTTCATTCTCTCTAGGATGATCCTGTTGAAGACCTTTCCTGGTACTGACAGCAAGGTGATTCCTCTGTAGTTGGAACACTTGCTGAGGTCGCCTTTCTTGGGAAGCTTGATTAGGTACCCCTCCTTCCAGTCAGCTGGCATCACCTCCTCTTCCCAGATCTTTCCAAACAGTGGGTACAGCATCTCAACTGTTGTCTCTAGGTCTGCTTTCAGAGACTCCGCTGGGATGCCATCTGGCCCTGCTGCTTTGCCATTCTTCAAAAATGCCACTGCTTTTCTGATTTCTTCCCGGCTGGGTCTGTCACAGCTGATGGGTAGGTCGGTCTCTGCCGGCTGGATGTCGGGGGGGTCGGGTGGGCTAGGTCTGTTCAGTAACTCTTCAAAATACTCGGCCCATCTGTCGAGTTGGTCTGCTCTGTCTGCAATAGGCTTGCCTTCTTTGTCTTTTACTGGTCTTTCTGTATGGCCATACTTACCCGACAATCTTCTGGTAATGTCGTAGAGCTGTTTCATGTTGCCGCTGCCTGCTGCCTTTTCTGCCTCTGCTGCCAGGCTGTCTGTGTAGGCCCTCTTGTCTGCCCTGATACTCCTCTTCACCTCGCGGTTGGCTTCCGAGTATTCCCCCTGTGCCCTTACTTTGGCTGCTCTCGTGCGACTGTTGTTGACCGCTGCTTTCTTCTGCTTCCTCGCTTCTATCTTCTTCAAGGTCTGTGCCGACAGCCAGTCCTTGTGATGGTGTTTCCTGAACCCTACAGTGTCTTTGCAGGTTGAGTTCAGCGCCTCTCTAACTGCCTTCCACTGCTGCTCTGTGGTGACCGCCTCCTCTTCATTTACTAGCTCCTGTAGCGCTTGAAACCGGTTGGACAGCACCAGTTTGAACTCTTCTCTAACTCCAGTTTCTCTCAGGAGGCCTACATTATAGCGCTGTCTTCTTGTTGTCTCTGTGTGGCTTTTCTTTAGCTTGAGCTTCATTCTTAAGGTAAGCAGATGGTGGTCTGAGGAGACATCTGCTCCCCTCCTCACTCGAACATCTTGAAGGGATCTTCTAAATTTCTTGCTAATGCAGATATGGTCTATTTGGTTCTCTGTTGTATGGTCCGGTGAGACCCAAGTTGCTTTGTGTATTCTTCTGTGTGGGAAGATGCTGCCTCCAATGACAAGTCGGTTTAGAGCACAAAAGTCTACAAACCTCTCCCCGTTCTCACTCATTTCCGAGCCTAGTCCCTGTCTCCACATCACCTCTTCGAATCCGGTGTTGTCCTCCCCTATTTTGGCATTAAAATCGCCCATGACGATGGTGATGTCTCGCTCCGCACATTTGTCCACGGCACTCTGGAGTCGGTCGTAGAACTCTTGTTTCTCTTCCTCGTCACTGTCATTGGTGGGCGCATAACACTGGATGACGTTCAGCTTGAGCTTTTTCTTGGTTCTAAAGGCTGCTGTTATAATTCTTGGCCCAAGAGGTTCCCAGCCCATCAGCGCTCTCTGTGCCACTGGTGTCTTGTTCTATACCTGCGTATTTCTCTGTGGGCTGGCGAATGGGTGCCTGATAGGCGGGGGCAGGGGATCTAACTGTTCTGTCCAGCGCTGAGTAATTCCCCTTGGTTTGTTATACAATTCTGCCAGCGCTAGCCTCACCTATCTGGTTTGTGAGTTTAACTCATTTAGCCCGACGCACATATTTCCCAAATTTTGGAGGCGTCCTCCAACGACTATGCACTTGTTGCAGGAGATGGAGATTCGCCGGCGCCAAGCTAATCTGGTACTACCCTTGAATTATCATGGTCGATCCATCTCCTGCTGTAGTGCATCAGGGCTGAATGGGTTAATGGTGGTGACCTTGCCTATAAAATTAACAAGCATGCAAGTCACATTAGTTTATGACTATTTTAACAGGCAGTGCAGGTTTGTGAAAGGATCGTAATTATTGGATATAGGCAAATTGTTCTTACTTTGTTATGAGCTTATTGATGCTAGCCTCACTCATTCATCCCTCCTTCAATGCCAGCGGACACAAATTTTGTTTCTAAAATCTATGTTACCGGTAATCCAGCAATAACCCGTTTATTGCCCACTGATGCAGACTGTGTTTCTGCAGTCTTCATTAATTCAAGACCAACATTACCCCAGATGTCTCAGGAATGTGGATTCAAAGTGGTGTCACCACGAGTCAGAGATCCTGATGAGCCCCTGCTATTGCAGGGGCTTATGAGGATCTACACCTCTTGCAGTTAACATTTACTTGGCTCTGAACAGGTTAAAGGAATAATCATGTAAATACCAGGTGGTGTCAGCAAGAGGCATAGATCTTGTGAGCCCCCATCCATGAAGGATTTGAATGAACATCTAAATTTTAAAACTAAGAGAAAACAAGGAAGTACCCGGTTTTTGGGAATTGTACCAACTTATTAACGCACTAGCATAATCACAAATGTGGTCTGACACTGTGCCTTGCACCTAAAGGCTTCCCTACACGGAGAAATGAAATGCACAAAAAACGAAACATTTTCATTGCATCAAAATGCCTCCTCCGCACACGCAGAAACGCGGTGAAAAGTCATTTCGATTGGTACAGGGGAAGTAAGTCTTCACTGACACATGCTCTGGTTTGTGTCGGATATCGGGTCATATTTCTGACTATTGACGTTTAAAAACTAAACATATAAGACATGTGTGCCTTCACTTACACAATTAAAGTGAAATTACGACCATATCGAATAAACATTAGCGCTTTTGAATGCGTAAACAGGGCTTGTTCAAGTGAATCAAGGATGCCGCGGTCTCGAAGTGATAGCCGCCATATTGTAGGCGGATTAGCAGAGCAGCCGATGAAAGTGGGGTTCAGAAAACTGACGGCCTAAATTCATATTTTGGTGGTACTTTAGTGATGATACTTGATAGATTCCATTTCGAAAATGATTTCTCCGCTTCAAGTTAAATCTTACAGAATCGTGCGTCACATCACGCAATTCTAGCTATAATAGATCTGAATCCACGGCATCGCTTTACCGTTGCTATCTTCAGTGTTTGGGCTTGAATGATGTCAGATTGGCAGCGGACGACGCTGATTGGGCAACGGTAGAAATGTTTCGGCGAAATGTTTCGCAAAATAGAGACAGGTTCTATTTCGTGAAATGTGTCGTTTCGTATTTCGTGAAACAGTGAAATGTTGGAGAAATGTCTGAAATGCGGACATTTTGACGAAATGTTTCGTTTCGTTTCTCCGTCTGAGGAAGCCTTAATGCAATATACTGAGGGTTGTAATTCAGTTTCACTTTTAAATTTTGTTATTGTATCCTGCTGGAAAGTTATGGTTTCTGTTTTTTTCCAGAAAAAGATCTATGGTGCAAATGTGATAGTATTTGAAGGCATCATGTCTTTCACCAGCAAGGAGCTTCTGAGGGTGAGTCATTCTTATGATAAAAGGTGACATTTTTTTTTTTTACATCAGCAATCTTGAATTTGTGCAGGGTGAGGATTAATTTTACAGGCAACAGTAACTTAGTAACTTAGTTTACAGAATCTGCATACAGATACATGTGATTATAGTTTTGGTGTATTTGTGAGCAAATTTTGAGTTGGCTGTGTACTTGTGAACCCTGCAGGATTAACACACTGAGCCATACAATGAAAATTCTGTAATTTTGAAGTTTTCCAGTGAAGATTACATGCCAGTTAAGGAGACAGATCGACCATGATATTTTGAGGATGATGTGTGCTAAAAGAGCTTGTTTCATCAAGAGGTGCCAAGCTGTTCTTGCGGCACCCTTAACCCGTTTCATCCTGATACACTGTTGTTTGAAATAAATTTTAATATGATAGTTCAAGGCTGGTGCTAGAATAGCTTGGTGCTTTAGGTGCCAAGCTATTCTGTCACTACCTTTGAAATAAAATGTTTGATCTATCTCCTAGTCTGTAATGTAGCCTTCATAGGACAATAAGCACATTTTAAAAGAAATCAGCCTCAGGCTGTAATGGGTTAAACTATCATGGTCGATCCATATCTAGTTGCAGTTTTTCAAGTGTGGTGCCAGAATAGCTTGGCACCTGTTCTTGAACAGTCATAGTTCATATATTATGTCAAGGCTGAAGCATAGAGTGCATTACCTCATTCAGCCCATCGCACGTATTTCCCAAATTTTGGAGGCGTCATCTCACGACTATGCACCTGTTGCAGGAGATGGATCGACCATGATAATTCAAGGGCAGTGCAATGTTAGGTTGGTGCTGACAGGCTCCAAGCTAATCAGGCACTACCCTTGAATTATCATTGTTGACCCATCTCCTGCTGTAGTGCGTCAGGGCTGAATGGGTTAAAGTGGTTCTGTTCTACTTTTTCAGCTGATGGATTTGAAAGTGTTTGTAGACACAGACTCTGACATCAGACTGGCACGGCGACTCAAGCGTGACATAACAGAACGAGCCCGTGATCTAGAAGGGGTTTTGAAGCAGTACAATAAGTTTGTCAAACCGTCCTTTGAACACTACATCGAGCCTACCATGACCAATGCAGACATCATTGTGCCGAGGGGAGGGGAGAATGATGTTGCCATTAACCTCATTGTGCTTCATGTTCATACTCAGCTTCTTGCTGTGAGTGAAGAAAGCAAATAAATGCATTATACGTACTGATGGGAATCATGCAGTATGGGACAAACTCACTTAATAAAGCAGTTAGATCTCTTTATCCCGTTTTATGACACCAAATTGCCAGCCCACGACAACATGAAGGCATAAACTACCTGTACTTTACATTCCATGTACTGTAAAAAATGACAAGATGAGGATTTCATCCCAAAGTCTACCATATTGTTTGGAGCTCAGATGCATTTATCTTTTAGGAACATTCAGGGTTTTTCGTGTTTTTAGGCTTATTATGCTGATCCATTTCCCTCCTCTCTAAGCCAACCTCTGATCAACACACAGGTCGGCGCACACAAAGACGGACACATGGCGCTTCCCGCCATTAGTACGCTCTGTGGTCTCGTGTAGCGAGAGGAATCCATCTCCTTCTACTCTAACCCACCATCTGATCCACATACACTGGCACACAGAAATAAAGATGGACACACAGCGATTCCCGCCATTCGTAAGCTCTGTGGTCTGGCGTAGCATAGCTATTCTGAAGAAGAATATTAGCATGAGCAGCGAAATGACGTCACTTCAAGCTTCACGTCATGGCATCATTAGTTCCGCGACGCTGTGTTCATAGTGACGACTTGATTTTATATGTCGCTCATCGCAGTACTAACATTTGACATATCAGAGAATCAACTTTGCAATTTTCTTGCTGATTTTCACGCCTAGGGCTCACAGGACACAATTTGACCTAATCCTACCCCAGAGCCGGGAAAAACAGCAGACATATGCAAACGCTCTTTATGAAAAATCATGCGGGTATTAATGAAAAGATAGGGTTTTTTCGTAAAAAAAAAAATTAAAGTTATGTTCGCTGTTTTACAAATGACTCCTAAAAGGTGGTGCAGAACATTGTCTGATTTTCACACCTAGGTCACAATTGACCTAATCGTACCCGACGGCCGAGACACTGTAGGCTTATGTAAATACCGTATACGAAAAATCATGCGATTATTAATGAGAAGTTTGTTTTTCTTCATAAAAAGATTCAATTGTTTTTTTTTTTTAACCCATATAATTCATGAAATTATTACCAAAAACGTGAAAATATATTTTTTAAAAAAATATTTAATTATCACTCAAAACGTTCTAGAGGTACAATGCTGGTTAACAAACTCATTCAATATATCCTTTTATCTAGCTATACGCAAAATACCTAGTTAAAAATAAGAAAAATTACGGACTCCATTGTGGATCAACCGGTTTTTGTGAAACGGCCATTTTCTCGCCAATGAGCGTCTTGATCGAAAAATTTAAAAAAAGGTCCCGAGTTAATTCTTTTAGGGACAATATCCTAAAAGTCCTCAAATGCGGGTTCTAGTCGCTGTCACATATACACACACACACATACGTCGCTTTGGCACCAAAAAAAGACCTTCTCTAGCAAGGTTTGCATAGCTAGACGTGACGTCATTTTTATCATGTTACTTCTTTGCCAGAATTTCTGCCCCACACGCCAAAAACGTCATGTGCATGCTCCGGAATGCGCTCCGACCCAGCCCTATTTTTTAAATACGGTAGACAAAAAACAAAAATGAACGTATCTCGGTGCTTAAAGAAATGTTAGTTGCAGTGCATGTATTGAGCATATAGATTTATGATATACCAAAATGACCTTGCGATCATTTGTAACTTTTTGGTAGTTGGGGGGGGGGGGGGGGGTGAGGGGTTGGAGCGTTTTGAAGATGAACATAACAAGACTGCTTCATAAATAGTTTAACCTCCACTGTATGTTGTGGCTGAGTACACGTCCCTTGTTTAAACTGTTTTGGCTTTGTTTTGGTAAAGTTTGCTGCTTTCTTTGTTGATTGTTTCCTAGTATTTTGGTCTGGAGTTCACACGAATAGTAGTTTTGCGTACATTTGTATAATGTGTAAATGTAAGATTACTAAGAAAACAAATGATTTACTGTTAGATTAACAGCATGTCATGATGGGCTACATGCAGATTCTGATGGTTACTGTCTGTATGTGTTTGACAGAGAGGCTTCAAGCTGCGAAACAAACTTGCCAACAAGGACAAAGATGCACCCATGCCTGATACACTCTATGTGCTGGAGAAAACACCACAGATTCACGGGATCCACACCTTTATCAGGTTTGGAAAGAAGTTTTCACTTTAGATGGACACTTGATAATAAATCTCACAGCTCTTTAGAGGCATATATATAAAGACTACTTGCAAGCTGTGTGTGCACTACCCTTAAACTATAATGGCTGATTCATCTTCTTCTGTGATGTCTTATGGATGAATGTCTTAACAGTACACACAGAACAGCATTCAAACACAGCTTTTCTACTGTCCTGTTTTCTGCTCTTCAGTATGTGGTGTCTTATTAACATTTGCCCATAAGACTTTCTAATGCATCATACAACAGTATGTCCACGGTACTTTGGTATGATACATTAGAAAATGTATTGAAGAATATTTTGAGATTTTAGTCCTTCGGCTGTCAGTAATGCTTTTTGTCGTGATGATTCCAACAGGAATCATCGCAACAAAACTGAGGGGTAAAAAAAAATCCCACATGGATTTCGTACAATGTCAACAATGGCCTCACACACATGATGTCATACTTCTGCAACATTGATCATTTGCATTGTTAATGGGGGTCATTGTGAATTAGATTATGCAGTTTGGCCTTGACCCATCAGGTGTTAAAAGCATTTGATCTGCCCATTCATTCCAGTGAAAGTGGCTTTTTGTCTTTGCTTGTCTTTTTCTCAGAGACCAAGAAACAAATCGTGATGAATTTATCTTTTACTCCAAACGCTTGATGCGACTGCTGTTTGAATACGCCATGTCAATGCTGCATTTCAAGGTGGGTTGAATTCTTTGAAAATGTGTACATTTATTTGTTTACTCTTGAACAAAAATCTGTTTAAATCTGTTAGTGCAGGGGTGATAAAATCCTCAAAATTTAGCTAGCTATCTAGGATGCCAAGAATCCAAAGTTAGTGGCCCAGTGTGAAATTTAATCAAATGAAAATGATCCCCCCCCCCCCCCCCCCACCCCCCCAAGTTCCAGATTTTTTTTTATGTCGCCAGTTTGGGAGTTTCAACTCACTTAACCCATTCAGACCTGACACACTACAGCAGGAGATGGGTCGACCATGATAATTCAAGGGTAGCGCCAGATTAGCTTGGCACCTGTCAGCACCAAGCTAATCTGGCACTACCCTTGAATTATCATGGTCGATTCATCTCCTGCAACAGGTGCATAGTCGTTTGATGACACCTCAAAATTTGGGAAATGCATGTGTCAGGCTGAATGAGTTAAAGCTTTTTTTGAGTCACCACAGGTGACCCTTTTCATTGTCCATGTAATGATACTGTCATCTCTATAAAAAAACCAAGATGAGCATTTCATCCCAAAGTCTACCATAGTGTTTGGAGCTCAGCTGCGTTTATCTTTTAGGAACATTCAGAGTTGTTCATATTTTTAGGCTTATTATGCTGATCCATTTCCATCCTCTCTAAGCCAACCCCTGATCAAGACACGGCGCACACAAATAAAGACGGACACATGGCGCTTCACGCCATTAGTATGCTCTGTGGGCTCGTGTAGCGACAGGAATCCATCTCCTTCTACTCTAACCCATTTCTGATCCACACACACTGGCACACAGAAATAAAGTCGGACACATGGCGATTCCTGCCATTGGTGGTCTGGTGTAGCATAGCTATTCTGAAGAAGAATGATAGCACGACAGCGAAATGACGTCCCTTTAAGCTTCATGTCATGGCATCATTAGTCCACGATGCTGTGTTCATTGTCACGACTCGATGTTATACATCACTCATCGCAGTACTAACATTTGACGTGGTAGAGAATCAACTTTGCAATTTTCTTGCAAATTTTCACGCCTAGGTCTTACAGGTCACAATTTGACCTAATCCTACCCCAGGGCCAGGACAAAAAGCAGGCTTCTGCAAACACTGTTTATGAAAACTCATGCGGGTATAAACGAGAGGATATTTGTTTCTTCAAAAACATTACCGATGACATGACCTTATGGGAGGTGTCTACTACTTACGCAATTCTAGCCTAAGAGCTCATTGTGTTACCACACAACCCGGGAGGCACTCGGGGAACCCCGAGGGGGCCGAGAGTTATCTCCCGATACTCCCCATCCGGGACAGAGTACCCATAGTCCGTCAGTCAGTCTACTTAGGCTTACGCTGTTCAGACGTGTTTGCTCTAGCCTACGGACTTGGGATTTTCGACCGGTTCGCCGGTCGTCGACGGCCTTGGTTCTTCGCTTGGCTTCTTCTTCGTCCGTCCTCCCTGTGCCTTGCGGGGCTCTGGTGTCCCCTCTTCGTTGGCAGCTGCCCCTTGGCTGCTTGTCTGCCTGGGCTGTGCTGGGTGCTTCGCTGTGACTTCGCCGCGCGTGCCTTGGTTGAGTTTTCTCCCCCCTTCCCCGGTCCCGCTCCGGGAAAAGGTAAGGTAGTTGGGTTGGCCCTCGGCCGGTCCCCGCGCTGGGCACTGGTTGAGCGGGCACGTAGGCGTTCTTCTTCTGTTGTTTGGCGCCAAGACTCTTGACTTTTACTTGGCGCCCGCTCCCTCGGTCTCTCCTTCCGTGTTGGTGTGGCATTATTATTAACAGGGTCAAAATCTCCCTTTCTCAAAAAGAGGGCATTTACGCGTGAGGAAATAAATGAGACGTTTTTAATCTGGAACGGTCCTTCTTAAACGGCTCAGATCCACAGATGGTCAGCTTCGTTTTCCAAGATGGCGTCTAGCGATGCAGTGCACCTTTTCCTCGCGGTTTAAACCTTTAATGGAATGGGAGTGGTGTGAAAGATCGGTGAAAGTTAAGTCTAACCATATTTCTGGCGCTTACCTACTCACTTGTTCCTTACCTACTCTTTTGTACCTTGTGGGGTTCGGGGAATGTGTTATGCTCCAGCCATTCCTTGACGCATTACGTTGGTGAGTGTGGCGAGAGCCGACGCTTACTTCGGTACTGTGTCGGTCACGTAATGACTGTTATGCGTAATGCAGACCTGTTTACCTTACACGGGGGCTTGTTAGGTACACAATTTGGCTGGTGGGTGAACATCCTGGTGCACTTTTATACTTGGCATCACATGTTTCAGTTCTTGAGTGTCGTGTGTTATGCCCACTTGAGCGCAGGGCCACTGGTCGCCACGCCTTGCTGCCGTTTGTTAAGGTTCAAGATGACCTTTTGTGGCTGTAATAGCCGAAAATCATAGAGAAAAAAAAAAAAAAAAAAAAAAACAAAGTCTTCCCACCACAGGTACTGGTCACATTCATGCAGGCGCTCGTTCCGCCAGTTACAGGAACAGAGCTACAAAATGGACATTGATTTCGGACGGGTGTAGCCCGTCGCCAAGGCAGCTAAGGGCCGGCGCCAGTGACCTCATCCCAACCCGAACCTACCTGACGGGAACAGAGTGCTAAGACAGCCCTATGTCCCCTGAACACTTTAGTATATGCTCTTGGTTAAATTCCTCCTTGACTAAGGCTTGTGCATGTGAATACAAATTATGGTCGACAGGAGATTAATGGCCTATATACGCAACATAAAACTACGATCAAAGCTGCACCTGGAGGCCCGTCGCTATAGTACAGCGCCGGTGTTCAGCGGAGGGCACCGCTCCGACAAAGGTTACTGTGCCGGCCGCTTGCTTCAGGCCTATACTGGTCATGACATGCTTGAGTTTGTTGTGCATGATGTGTTGCGAAGGTTAACCTTACCAGGGCAGGGTCCCTCAGGCCCACGCCCGCGTGCCTTCGGTTTTTATATGTTGCAGTGGCCTCTGGACGACCTGCACACTACATGGAGGATTCCAGTGTCCGTCGGACTCACACAAGGTCTGTCTACCTGGTGCCGGATGTACCTCCGAACCTTGGTGTGACGTCTGCTCCACATGACCGGAACGGCGCTGTGCGCTACTTTGGGGCTTCCTTTGCTGAGTTCGCCTGGCACCTGTGACTGGTTCCAGACCTGCTGAAATACCGGCTGCTGTTCCCGGTACTACGATCACTCGAGTTCCGACGAGATGACGGAGAGATCACCAGGCCGGACGCGTCAGTATAGTGTGCAGAGTGGGTTGATCGATGCGGTGGTTCCCAGGAGGGAACGCACCAGGACCAAACATTGTGGCAGACAGAAAACCAGCACCGGCACGGAGCTCGGTGCTGAGGGACGTGCGCCAATCCGTCCTTGACCCATTGCCGATCCCCGCTCGTCTCCTAGAAAGCCCACTGGCTCCTACGCGGAGTCTCCTCGCTGGCAGCGAGCCCACCTCGCCATAGAGCTCGGTTCGCGGAGACATTCTCGCACGCATGCATCGTCTCGGCACAAATGGAATCCGCTGGGCGCACAGTACAGAACCCACACACCGCTCAACGTCAGCTGGGAAGCCGTCCAGGCGGCCGACGACGTAGCGCAGGTTTTCGCGCTCGGAGCGGGTATGCTGGCACCGCCCTCGCTCCCTGGGGGGGGCTCCATCAGGACAGCGCTGCTCGTCGGGAGACACACTGAGCCGGCTGCTAGTGTTTACAGAGTCCGGTTGGTGACCAGCCGGCTAGACAGAGGTTCCAGTCTCCGTTTCTTACCGCTCGAGTCCTTGTCGTTCTTGTGGAGAGATCACCACGCCAGTCGCAACGTTCCAGTACGCGGAGTGGGTTGATCGATGCGGTCGTTCCCAGGAGGGAACGCACCAAGAACAATCCTTATGACAGACAGAAAACCAGCACCGGCACGGAGTTCGGTGCCGAGGGACGTGCGCCACTCCGTCCTTGATCCAATGCCGATCCCCGCTCGTCTCCTGGTAAGCCCGCTGGCTCCTACGCGGAGTCTCCTCGCTGGCAGCGAGCCCACCTCGCCATAGAGCTCGGTTCGCGGAGACATTCACGCACGCGTACACTTCACGCCACAATTTGGAATCCTCTCGGCACTTAACATCGGATCTCCTCTCTCAAACTCCTACTCGCACGGAGGGACCGCTCCGCTCCATGGGATGCTCGTCCGCTACGGTTCGCCATCGTTGGAGGCACTCTTCCAACACTCTACGTCTACTCCCCTCTCTCTCTCCACTGCGGGCGTGCTTACGAGTTGCCGTTCTTCACGTCGCTCCAGGGATCCTGTCCCGTCTCGCTCGTCGGTCCCCTTCGCGTCCGGCTGCCGTTCGTCCCTTTCCTCTCCCCCTCACTCAGCCCTTTCCCCTTCTTCGTGCTCCGCCCCAGGGCTCCTGGCTGCAGTCGCTCCACTTCTGAACGCTCGACCCCCTCCGGTGGATCCTCGGGGAGGACGCTGTCGTTACTTCGCCTAGCACAGACCTGTTTGTTTTTTCAAAATACATTACCGATGGCATTACTATCTGGGAATACACTCTATTGCCTATAGATTTCAGCAAAATTGTGTGTAGCACACAACTGGGGAGGAGACACCGGGGATCCAAGCACTATGACCCCGGGTGGCCTCCCCTTACTACCCTATCCCGGCGAGCACAGGGCGACCTCGTCAGTTTCACTCATAGCTCGACCGGGGACGGTCGAGTTTTTGCCTTTCTCCGTTCTACGGGTTTCAGTGGGTTTTGACTGTGGGCTTGAATTGGAGTCTTCGATTCAGCCCTGGACTCACTACATTCGTGGTTTTTCCTTTGACAATTGGACTCACTGTGACCTGTGCGCCGACCGGTTTTACCGGCTCTGACTTGTGAGTTCACCCTTGGCTTGGCCTTGGGGTTCGACGACGCACGTGACTTGTGCCCGGCTGGTTTGTGCAAGGTGGACTTCTTCGCCGGCGTAGCTGGTTTAGGGCCTTATGGCTTCTTCTGTGTCGAAGACTTGCCGCCGTGCGGGGACTTCCAGTGGCCGGTTGATGCACTCGACTCTTGCTTGCCGTGTTCGGGCTGTGCTTCGGACGGAACGTGTGATGGTGGCGCCGCTTGGACGGAAGACCGGTGTTCGCGCAGGTGGGACTTCTTCAGGCGTGACCGGTCCCCTCGCCCGCTTCGGTCTCCACGGGATCCTCCACGGGTGGACGTACTTCCCTCGGCGCATCGGGCTTTCCGGCCCACAGGTAAGTCCCCTTCTTGTACCGTTACCTCGCAGGTTCTCCCTCCCCTCTCCGAGTCTTCGGAGCAGGGTAGGCGAGTTTCGGAGTCACGCTCCCCACGCTCTGCTTCGTTAGCGCGTGGCTTGAGCCCATTTTGGTTCCCACCCCCCGCTCTGCTTCGGGCGAGCGGTCTGGGAGAGATGAGCGTTCGTCGGCCACCCCCGGCTCTAGGTCTCCGGAGCGGGGACGGGTGCGGACGCAAGCCGGACGCAGCATAAGAAAGAGAGTAAACGTGATAAGAAATGCTCTCGCTCACGCACCGAGGCTTCGGAACGTGACTCGAGACCGTTAGTAATGCTGCCTCCCCGCTCTGTATTTTCCGAACGGGCAAGGCATGCTTTGCTTTCTTCCCCCCCCCCGCCCGCCCCGTCTCGCCTGGGCGGGCCCGGGGTGTGGTTGACTCTCGCCCCCCACGCTCCGAGGAGTCGGAGCGGGGGTCGCGTGCACATAATGGTCCCCTCCCCGCTTCGCTTCGCCTGAGCGGGCTTGGCGTGACCGTAGACTGTCCCCCCCCCGTCTCGTATCGACCGGACGGGCCCGGTGTGACTTGGACCCTCGCCCCCCCCCCCCCCCCTCGCTCCGAGGCTTCGGAGCTGGGGCAGCGGGCTCATAAATCGTCCCCTCCCCGCTCCGCCTTTCCTGAGCGGGCTTGGCGTGACCCTAGACTGTCCCCCCCCCGCCTCGTATCGACCAGGCGGGCCCGGTGTGACATCGCGCGTCCTCCACGGCGCCCCCACGGTCCGACACATCGGACGGGGGGCCGCGTGCCCGGTATTTGTCCCCTCCCCGCTCCGCCTTTCCTGAGCGGGCTAGGGGAGACTATTGGCGGTCCCCCCCCCCCCCCCCTCGCACCGGTTCTCCCGGGCGGGCCAGGGGTGACCAGGCCACTTCCTCGGTATTCCGATCGCGGTTTGTCGCTCACGTCGGCTGCCGCGTGCGGATCCCGACTTCGAGGTGGACCGTCGCTTTGCCACGGTCCCTCCGTCGCCGCGGCGCGCCTCTTTGCGTGCGTCGCGGGCGGCTGCGTCTACCTCGCGCGCGGCGGTGCGGCACTCTCGTAGCCGCTCGCCCCTTTCGTCTTTGCCGCGAGAAGATCAGTTTGGAACGGACGTCCTCAGCCTTCATCCGTCGGACTCGGCCTCGGCGATCTTCTTGCAGGACTCGGCGGCGGGTTCTCCTTCCCGCCTTTTTCCGCTGTCGCGTCGGCCTCCGCCTCGTCAGACGTTGCCGGCCCTTCGCTCGGATCACAGTCGGTCCACGCTATGGTGGAGTGGGCTTCAAGGCTTATCGCCAAGTCCCTACCGCCCGACGTCTGTCCGCCTTCGCCTCCTCCGAAGAGACAGGCTTCGGCCATGGTCGACGCGCAGAGGCAAGTCCAGCGCCGCAAGTCCCTCCCGCAAGCCGGCTTCCGGGACCTCACCGATGCTTCTCCGCCCAGCTGCGTAACGACGCTTTCGGCGACACGGGATACTTTACCGCCGCTCGATCGCCGGTGGGAATCAACTTAAGCTTCCGCCAGGCCTAGTACGCTGGACACTCCCAAGCCTTCGCCTTACCTTTTCCAGCGGTGGATGTGGCGGCCTTACTACAGGCGGGCGGCCGCAGGCTCATCCAGAACTCGTGGCCTCGGCCTCTCGACAGGATCGCCTCCTTAGCGCGGATCTCGCTGGCGTGCTCGGGTTTGGAACTGGCTACCCAGGCAGCACTGCAGTGCCTACAGGATACGTGGGACCTGGAGGCTCAGTCCCCGCTTCGTGACGTGCGGTCCATCCTGATAGCGGCCAACCGGTCCGCCTGCCATTCTTCCGCCACCGCCAGGGCAGCGGCTGCCAAATGCGACCTCTGGAGGAGGGATACCCTTTTGCGCCTCTGCTCGGACCTTCCCTTGTCAGTGAAGACCCAGCTCCGTCACGCCCCCTTAGGGGGTCCTCAGCTGTTCGGCGACACTTGGCACACCTTTCAGGAATCTTCCAAGGACTTGTGGCCCAAGCCTGCATCTAACCCAGCCTCGACCCGCTTTCGCGCCCCCCGCACGGCGGGGGTCGTGCCCAGCGGTCTTTCAGGCCCTCCTTCTCTACAGTCGGATCTTCACGAGGTCGGGCCCGTCCATTCCAGGCTACTCAGGCCGGCCCCGCCCCTCGCCCTTCTTGGCCCCGCGGTGCCCGTAGATCGGGCCGCGGTCGGGCTCTTTGACTCGCCCCCGCCTCCGCCCCCGCCTCATTAATCGGGCCTCCCGTCGGCGGGCGGCTGTCGCTCTTCAGCGATCTTGGAGATCGCTGTTCCCGGACGACCCCTGGATTCTTTCCACCGTTACCGCAGGCCTGCAACTTCGTTCCCTGTCGCCTCCGCCTCTTCGCTGAGCACCCTTGTGGACCCAGGAACCGCTCGACGGCACACAGGCGGACGCTCTGCGCGGGGAAGTGGCGACCCTCCTCACCAAAGCGGCGACAGAGGTGGTTTTGCGGCAGGACTCTACGGCGTTCTACAGCCGACTCTTCTAGCTCCCAAACCAGGCCAGTTATCGACTTATCAGCTTGGCCTCGATTCATATCAGCTTGGCCTCGATTCAGGCTTGGCCTCGATTCAGGATGCTTATCAGCTTGGCCTCGATTCAGGATGCTTGGCCCCTCGATTCAGGATGGAGACGGCCAGGACACTCCGTGCGGCCCTCCGGCCGATGGACTTTGCGATCCGCCTCGATCTGTCAGACGCCTATCTGCACGTCCCGATTCATCCGTCGGTTCGCCGGTACCTTCGGTTTGACTTGGGGGGATCGTCTACCAGTTCTGCGCCCTTCCTTTCGGCCTCAACATCAGTCCGTGGGTGTTTACAAGACTGCTCGACGCCGTGATAGCCAATTTCCGTCAGCGCTCCTTGAGCCCGGCCTCCAATTACTTGGACGACCTTCTACTGCGCAACTTGGTCTCCGCAGCCCTCCAGACGGACAGGGATGCCCTGCTTTCCCTTCTGCGTCGTCTAGGTTTCCTACTCATTGGGGAAATCCGTTCTTCTCCCTCTCGACGGTTTCTACATCGGGGGATGGAATTCCTGACCGACCTCAACCTTGCCCGCCTGCCTCTGGCCAGGCGACAGAAGATAGTCGACTTAGCGACTTCGATGGGGATGGGATCCTCCTTCACCGCCAGGGTCTGGCTTCAACTCCTGGGCCTCCTCAGGGCGGCTGCGGACCTGCTTCCCTTGGGCAGACTTTATGCTCGGCCTCTCCAGCTACGTCTCCTTCTTCACTGGCGACCCTCGGGCGCTCTGTTGGATCTAGTACCTGTCACGCCTCGGGCTCGTCCTCACCTCGAGAGGTGGGCGGACCTCGCTTGGCTGGCTTCGGGGGTGCCCTACACTCCCCGCCGCCTCGGTGGTCTCTCTGTACAGAGGCGAGCCAGGCCGGCTGGGGCGTGCACCTGTTACCGGATTTCTCTCGGCCTCGGGCGTTGGCTTCGGGAGCTGTTCGGGAATCACGTCAACTGGCTGGAGCTGAAGGCAGTTGGATTGGCATTCGACGTTGGCAGGAGACCTTGGCCAATCAGGACGTCCTCGTGCTCTCCGACAACTCGACGGTGGTGGCTTACATACAGAATCAGGGTGGCACTCACTCGCCCTCCCTTTGCGTTCTTCGGTGCCACCTTCGCCTCTGGTGCAGGGATCGAGGCATTGCCCTACGAGCCCGCCACATCCCTGGCCACCTCAACGTGAAGGCGGACGCCCTGTCTCGTCGCGGACAATTGCTCCACACGGAGCGGTCCCTACGCCCGGATATTTTTCGCCTGCTCTGCTCTCACTGGGAAACGCCGCTAGTGGATCTGTTTGCCACCAGATGAAGCAGCCAGCTCCCGGTCTACGTCTCGCCAGTCCTGGATCCACTCGCTTGGGCAGTGGACGCGCTCCCCATTCCTTGGGTCGGCCGGATTGCTTACGCCTACCCCCCGGCAGTCCTCGTTCCGAAGGTACTGCGGAAGCTTCTAGGATGCTCGGCGGTCCTCCTGCTGGTGGCCCCCTTCAACTGGACCAAGAGCTGGACCACGGACCTCCTCGCGCTTGCGACGGACCCTCCTCTGGAGCTTCCTACCCCTTCCACGATGCTCAAGCAGCCCCGTCAGCGGCTTTTCCATCCGTGCCCCGTACGCCTCCGCCTACACGCTTGGAGGTTGTCCGGCACGCCCGCGCCGCTAGAGGTTCTCGGATGCAGCAGTGGCGGCAATTGCAGCAGCCCGCAGACTCTCTACAAGGAAGGTGTACGAAGGCAAGTGGAGGGTCTTTCAGACCTGGTGCACCTCCCATGGGCACCCTCCCACTAACCTAGCCTCCCACCAACTGGCGGAGTTCTTCCTGTGGCTCTTCGACGACCGGGGCTTAGCCCCGGTCGCCATCAAGGGCTACCGCGCTACGTTCGCGGACATCTACCGTCACCGGTGTCTTCCGGACCCAGGCGCCTGCAAGGATCTGTCGAATTTCTGGCTCACTTTGAACTCCGACGTCCGGTTTCACGTTCCCTAGTACCCCGGTGGGATCTTGCCTGGGTACTGACGTGGTTGAATACGGACCGGTTGAGCCCCTCCCCTTGGCTCGGTTCTCAGACTTGACCCGGAAAACCTGTTTCCTTCTGGCTCTCGTTACAGCGTCCCGAGTCAGCGAGCTTCACGCGCTCTCGATGCTCCCAGCCTGTTTGCGGTTCGTTCCGACGGCTCTGCGCAGAGGCTCTCCGATCCGTCCTTCCTGGCCAAGAACCGCCGCCCGCGGCGGCTCCTCAGGTGCTAACGATACGGCCCCTCTGTGGAGCGGACCTCTCCCCTGGATCGCGGCAACAGGACCCAGTGCGGGCGCTAAAGATTTACCTGCGCCGCTCTCAGCCGCAGCGCCGGGGGCGCTCGCGCCTCTTCTTACCTTGTCCGCGGGCAGACGCCACATCTCGGCCCAGATCGTGTCATCCTGGCTGCGGTGGGTGATTAGGTCAGACTACCTAGACCTCTCCCCACGCGGCGCTGAGCCTTTACAAATCCGGGCGCATGAAGTGAGAGCAGTAGCCACCAGTCTAGCCCTGGACCGCAACTGCTCGGTCAAAGATATTTTGGCAGCGGGTGGCCGGCGCTCAGACTCCACTTTCGCACGCTTCTACCTTAAGAGACCTATCCGGCTGACGTGACTCCCTGGCACGGGTGGGCGACATCTCCGCGGCCCAGCACTCCCTCCGAGCGCTGCTGGCGTCTTAGGCACATCATAGCTGAAATCGTCGGGAGTTCTCTCTCGAGGGGGCCGGCGGAGTGGTTGGGTTGTGGTTAGATACGGCACCCTCCGCCTGTTCGCCATTCTCCCAGATAGTAATGCCATCGGTAATGTATTTTGAAAAAACAAATGAATTTTTTTTCTAAAATGTATTTTTTTGAAAAATACTTACCGATGGCATTACTCGAATGGCCCTCCCGCCTGCCCCGCTTGCCTCTTGTGGCTATGTGTGAAACTGACGAGGTCGCCCTGTGCTCGCCGGGATAGGGTAGTAAGGGGAGGCCACCCGGGGTCATAGTGCTTGGATCCCCGGTGTCTCCTCCCCAGTTGTGTGCTACACACAATTTTGCTGAAATCTATAGGCAATAGAGTGTATTCCCAGATAGTAATGCCATCGGTAAGTATTTTTCAAAAAAATACATTTTAGAAAAAAAATTCATTTTACCTACACTTGGGGATTAAAGTACACATATCTGCTTGGGTTACCCTTACGTGTACACGTTTCTACACAGTGATACACTATATACACCTTGGAGATCTGACTACTCACTAGCTTGTGACCTTTACGCGTGAGATCCAAATTACACTTAGTCAGTTGGAAGGCTTCTGCCTCCACACGGGTGGTAAACAGGTCTGCGAGCTCTTCGGCTTCAGTCTACACTGGTGCCCTCTCGGATACAGCTTGGAGTCGGCCGCGGCTGCCGCACTTCGTGACAGGCGCTTCGACTACCCTGCGCTTCTTCTCTCGGTTCCCGGAGCTTCTTGCTTCGCCCTCCTTGGAGTGGTCAGCTGTTGGCTTCCCTCGGCAGGACCGGTTCTCGGGAGGTCTCAGGAGTTTGCCTGCCCCTTCCGGCTGTGGATCCGCTCCTGACTCTTCTTGGACTAGATGACCTCTCTCGTCCGTAACACCCTACACGGCGTGGGATCGGGGAGCTCCTTACCCTGCACTGCGGCCTCCAGTGGACGGCTCCTGGCCCCTGGCAGGTCGTCTGGCCGCGGAAGGACCCCCTGTGCGGACGACTTGGCTGACCCAGGTTCTTCGGAGTTCCTGGACTTCACTTCGGGGAGCAGACCGGAGGAGGCTGCTAGGATCTTGGTTCGCTTACGCTGGGGCCAGATGGCGGTGGGATGCGGTCCGCGCAGTTGATCCTCGGCTCCGCCTCCAGATCTTGGGCTGCGCCTGCTTCCGGAGCTGCCGACCCTGGACTCCAGTTACCCGTGCACTCGGCCTCCACAACGTTCCTCGGTTCACCTGCGAAGGAGGAGTCACCGCTGATGGAGTCTCCGCTCCTGTTTCGGTCCCGTTGGATTCACCGGGGGCCCTCAACCTACCCATGGACACTGTGGAACCAAAGCGCAGCGCCGTCTCCCTGGTGCCTAACCTACTCGACATCCCCAGGGGGCGCACAGGGGTACGCCGGAGTTTGGACAGATGGTACTGCTGCGGCGGTGCTCGCGGTGGAAGGGCCTAGCCACTGCTCGGAAGTCGGCTCTACTCTCCGTCGGTCGTCTCACAGCCCGGCTACTGTAGCTACGCCCTCAACTTCCGTGGTTCTTCTCGAGGTCCAGCCTAGCCTCCGGACCTCGCGGACAAGAGCGTGAACGGCTTGGATCTGACACGGACTAGGAGGTCTGCTCGTGGGAGGTCTGAGCCAGCCTTTTCCCGATGGAACCAGTTGCCTCACTCGAAATGCTCCAGGATACCTTCGGAGGATCGGCGCGCTGGCGAGATGGCTTAGTGGACCTGTTCGCCGCAAGGTAGGACCTCTGGCTTCCCCGCGCCTTCGTGGGGTATAGTACCCCTGGACGAGAGGCCAACGCTCTGACCTAGCCTGGGAAGGATCCTCCTCTCGCCCTGTTGGTCGCCCCTTCCCTGGTACCAGTCCTGAACCTCTTCCCCTCAGCTCGCCACGGACCCCTCGCTACTGCTTCCCGCTTCTACTAGGTCCTCATGCTGCCGCGATGGTCTCTGTTCCGCCTCGCTGGAGCGCCTTCCCCGGCGCCTTGGCGGTTGCGACGGACCCTCAAAGCTGGAGTCTTCCGCATGGGCAGCAGTCAAAGCATCGCTATGGCCCGCTTCCCCAACTTGACGCCTCTACGATGAAGTTGGCGAGGCATTGTGCTCTTGGACGGTGTCGTCACCTCTCCCCTACCGACCCTGCTGACCCGAGCTGGTAGACTTATTCCCAGGAGACTAGGCAGGATAGCCTGAGCTCGCCTCACTTATACCTATGACGACATAGCCGTCCGGGCGGACGCGCACGCTTCTTGGCCGTGCCCGGCAGCTCTGACGCTACAAGGCAGTCGATCTTCCTCTATATGCTCGGTCATGCGATCCGAAGTCCAGGATCCCTCCCTCAGGGAGCTTAGAGGCTAATTACGTCCAATCAGCTACATGCAGGGCCACGAACGCCACAGCCGTCAGGAACTGGGCTGCCCTCAGCGTGGCTACTGGAGGGCTGGCGTGCAGGTGCTCTCGATCGCAGAGTTCTGTCCGCTGAGCGAGGTGACTCACTCTGGTGGGGGACCTCCCGGGGGGGCACTCCTCCCTCCTGGCGCTTCAGCGCCCTCGCTTACACCTACATAGTCGTCGGGAGTCTGCGGTTGGGAGGACGGCCCTTGGGGCCTTAGGTGTGCTAGAGCGCGGCACCCTCCTCCTTTTCGCCATTCTCCCATAAGGTCATGTCATCGGTAATGTTTTTGAAGAAACAAATGCATTTTTCTTTAAAAGGTATTTTTTCGAAAAATACTTACCGATGACATGACCTTATGGGAGGTGTCTACTACTTACGCAATTCTAGCCTAAGAGCTCATTGTGTTACCACACAACCCGGGAGGCACTCGGGGAACCCCGAGGGGGCCGAGAGTTATCTCCCGATACTCCCCATCCGGGACAGAGTACCCATAGTCCGTCAGTCAGGATACTTAGCTTACCGGCGGCAAGCGGGGCAGGTGGGAGGGTCGTCCGAGTCATGTCATCGGTAAGTATTTTTCGAAAAAATACCTTTTAAAGAAAAATGCATTTTTTTTCGTAAAAGAAAAATTAAAGTTATGTTAGCTGTTTTACAAATGACTTTAAAAGTGGTGCAGAAAACTGTCTGATTTTTACACATAGGGCATACAGGTCACAATTGATCTAATCGTACCCGACAGCCTAGACAAACTGCAGGATTATGTAAATACTGTATATGAAAAATCATGCGATTATTAATGAGAAGATTTTTTTTAAAAAGATTCAATTGTTTGAGATTAACCCATATAATTTGTGAAATTAATCCCTAAAACATGAAAATATTTTTTTCAAAAAATATTTAATTATCACTCAAAAAGTTATTGAGGTACAATGCTGGTTAATGAACTCATTCAATGTCCCTTTTATCTAGCTATACGCAAAATATCTAGTAAAAATAAGAAAAATTACGGACTCCAGTGTAGATCGACCGGTTTTTGTTAAACGGCCATTTTCTCGCCAGTGAGCATCTTAATCAAAACATCGGAAAAAAGGTCCCGAGATCATTCTTATCCTAAAATTTCAAGCTTGTCCGTCCTCAAACGCGGGCTCTAATCGCTGTGGCTTTGGTGCCCAAAAGACATTCTCTAGCAAGGTTTGCGTAGCTAGACACGACGTCATTTTTATCGTGTTAACTTCTTTGCCAGAATTTCTGCCCCTCACGCCAAAAACATCATGTGCATGCTCCAGAATGTGCTCCGACCAGCCCCATTTAAAAGTGTACCGTATTTTTTCAATTCGGTAGACAAAGAAATGCCTGTATTTTGGTTGAGATGAATGTCTTGGTTTCTTCTTTTCAGGCCGTGACAGTGGAAACTCCTCAGGGTTATGAATATGCGGGGAAGAGGCTGGCAGATATAAAGGTAATGCCATTATTCTTATACAGTGTGTCTCCATAAAATTTACTGATGTGTATGTGCAAATTACGTTTTTGTTGCAAAGGGTTTACGTGTAATTCCTGCACAGCCAGAAGCTAGAAATGATCCCCTTGAAACCATCGTCGATTCGCTGCTGTCGGTTTGAGACACGCAGACCAGATGAGGCCAGCAAGAGGCACAGATCTATGCCTCTTGTAGATGGATGGTGCTGGTGTTCCAGCAATGAACAGTTTAAACCATGCTGACCCAGTTGTACAGAAAGCAGGGACAAACCTTATATTTGTTCCCTGTTCCTGATGGCAGATTGCTGGTGTGTCGATCCTGCGGGCAGGTGAGACGATGGAACAAGCTCTGCGGGAAGTGTGCAAGGACGTCAGTATTGGGAAAATTCTCATCCAGACAAACCTTGATACCGGAGAACCGGAGGTAAGTTGTGACCGAGGTTTGTGAACGGTGGTGTTGAAATTCTTTGTACATATGTTTACATTAACCCCTTCCTTGCCACTGGACATGTATTGGGTGTTTGAAATCTTTGTTCATTCAGCGACCAACATCAGCATCCATCTAAAGAACATGAGTCTATATTCATCTCAGCAAGAGGCATAGATCCTCATGAGCCCCCGCAATTGTGGGGGCTCATGAGGATCTATGCCTCTTGCAGGTGGGTGGTGTACAATTTTCATCGGCAGTGAGGTGGTTAATAACGATAATAAATAAAGTTCTTAGAAAGCACTGCACTCCAGAAAATGCTGGACTCACTGTGCTAAAAGTAAAATGTACACACGATGCACAAGAGCACAATTTCTCTCACACAGGCATACGCTACTTTAAACTACCCCATCCCTTATCAGTGCCTCGCATCCTCTCCGCTGTTACATCAAGGAGCAGAATCTGAAAAGGGAAAAACGAAATACAATAAGTCCGGTAGCAGTTAAGAGACTGTGCAAAAGGCCTGACCCCCTCACCCCCCCCCCCCCCCTCCCAGCCCCCCCCAAAAAACAAAAAAAAAATCAACAACCAATTCAAGTGAGATTTAATTTGAGTTTTGAAAGTTAGGTTCGTGTGATAATAGTTTGATGTGCCAAGCTAATCTGGCACTGCTCTTGACTGATCTCTTGCTGTGGTGTCTGTACACATTGAGCCCTGATGTATGATTTCCTGATTTTGGCTGTGGTTTTTGGAAGATGGAAGATTTCCTGATTTTGGCTGTGGTTTTTAGCGCTTATTTGCCAAGCTATTTTGGCACCACCTTTGGGTGGTGCCAGAATAGCTTGGCAAATAGGCACCAGGCTACTCTGGCATGGTTGATCTGTCTGCTGCACTGTGGTCTTCCAAAAACCACAAATAGGCAAATAGGCACCAAGCTACTCATGGTCTGTCAATATTTGTTGTAGCTTGTCAGAACTCAATGGTTTAAATGGTGATTGTAATACTGGTCTTAATGTTTGCAAGCTTCACTACCTGAGGCTGCCCAAAGACATCCGTGACTACCGTGTGTTCCTGATGGACGCTACAGTGGCAACGGGCGCAGCAGCAATGATGGCGATCCGTGTTCTGCTTGACCACGATGTGCCGGAGGAGAACATCACCTTGTGTTCTCTGCTTATGGCTGAGTCGGGTATGAATTATTGTAAACTGCGCTTATAACGGGATCGGATATAACAATTTCTGATACAACAACGCCTTTTCAAATGCCCCAACTATACTTTTTCTATGTCAATTACTTTCTGTTGTAAATGACAGACTTTGCACATACAATTGAATCCAGTTAAGACAAACTCTGTGAGTGCAAAACTCTGGTTAACACAAACAGTGCTTGGTTTCTCTGGTATTCTTCATTTCCCAATCTTAATACAAACCCCTGTCAATAATTTCACAAACTTCTGTTGATAAGAAATTATTTTTGGCATCCTTGGGAGTTCCTCTCATCAGTACTCATCAGGTTTTGTTCCTCTTGTTTTAGGTCTATCCACAGTTATTGTTTCTCTGGTTGTTGTGTGTTAATATAATGAGCTCTAAGATAAAAATTAAAAAATTACAATTCAAAAGACGATCAACTCTTGTCTGATCCATTTAATTCCAGGGCGCATTTCCTAAACTTTGGAAGTGTCACCTAACAACTTTGCACCTGTTGCAAAAGATGGATCGACCATGATAATTCAAGGGCATAGCCAGATTAGCTTCACACCGACAGGCACCAAGCTAGTCTGGCGCTATCCTTGAATTATCATGGTTGATCCATCTCCTGCTGTAGGACGTTGGGACTAAAAGGGTTAAGAATTGGGAAAGTTGTTATTATAAACAGGTTTTCAACTTACTAAGGGTAATTTAACACATTACACTGCACATCTTAAATTCTCATTTGTTTTCTCAAAACACATTACCGATGACATTAGCGTATGAATCGTGTCTACGCTAGCCTAATTTTAGCCAAAATTTGTTGTGTAAGTATAAGGCAGTGTTGGCCATAGCTAGGTAGTAACCTGAGTAGTCTCCCCTTCATCCCCATACGGGTACGCGCCTTACCGTGAGTACCCATTTTAGTTTCTTCGCTAGCCTAGCACGTACAAGCAGTCAAAGGAACAGCAGGCCAAGGACCCGTTTTCGCTCCCGAGATAGATCTTCACGCCCTCGGACTGACTCTCGTAGCTGTCGCTACCACCGTCACTCGCGTTCTACCGACACGTCGGATGCGGCTTCCTTGATCCGCCAGCGCTCCGCGCGGCGCTCTAGGCGTGACTCTCCTCCGAGTGCCTTGCACCGCTACTCATCTCGTCGCTCGCCTTCGGCCAACCGGCGCCCTTCTCGCCGTTCTTCTGCCATCAGATGGCCGCGGTCCCCCTGTCGTAGTTGCGCACCGCGGAATCGCCGTTCTCCACGTCGCAGCCCCGGTTTGTCGCGTCGGCCCTCGCGGGATCCCTCCTCCCGACATCGCTCTCGGGTGCGGACCCCCACCCACCCCACGCCTCTGCCTCTCTGTGAGATGCTACTTTCGTCTCCTCCGCCCTCCGTCGTAGTGTGGAGTTGCCCACTCGTCGCTCCCCTGCACCCCCTCCCGATGACGACTTCCTCAGCTTGGCCCCGGAGGATTCTGTGTCGGCACTCTTTGGGGATGCCGAAGCGGCGGATCCCAGGCGCTCTTCCTCGCGGGACGACTCTTCGTCGCTACCGACCCTCGCGGGTCCTAGGTTAAAGACTCTACGGGCCTTGGATGAGGCGGCTCGCCTTATCTCTGCATGCCTTCCCCCGGAAGATTGCCTGCCATCTCCTCCAC
Organism: Semisulcospira habei; assembly: GCA_036245525.1. NCBI lineage: Eukaryota > Metazoa > Mollusca > Gastropoda > Semisulcospiridae > Semisulcospira > Semisulcospira habei. The sequence goes on along the minus strand of BTPG01000005.1, from coordinate 149,664,651 downwards.
TCAAGAGGAAAGCGTTGCCCTTTATGGATGCTGAGTGTCACACGAAACGTTTCAAGTCCCTTCCTCAGCCTCCTGGTTTCCGCGATCTGCGCGACTCCTGTCGGCGCATCTGCAACGCCTTGGGCGATAATGGCTTCTTCTCTGACTCCAAGTGGCCCGCGGACTTGGCCATGTCCTTCCGACAGCGATGGTACTCCGGTCACTCACAAGACTTCTCCTGCCCGCTTCCGGAAGTGGACCCCCCCGCGCTCGCCCTGGTCGGTGCCTCCTGGCTTCGGTTACCTTCGCACGGCATCGACAGGACAGCCTCCCTGATTCACAATGCGCTCGCCTCGTCGGGGTTTCTAGATCTGGCCACCCAGGCCTTGGTTCGACGGGTCGAGGAGGCCTGGCAGCCTTCTCTTTCACCGCTCCTTGGGAATCTTTTGGCCCTGGCCGTTTCTGCCAACCGTGCGGCATACCGCACCTCAGTCAACGCTATGGCTGCCGCCGTCAACTGCGACCTGATGTGTCGGGATGCCCTCCTACGCGACTGTGCCCTCCCAGTCGGTCAAGGACAAGCATAAGGACGTGTGGCCTGCCCGCCCCCCCCTCCCTCTCCCCCTCCCCCCAGGTTTCCGACAGCCCGCAAGGCCTTGGGTCGAGCCCTGCGGCCCGGTAGACCCTCCCGGCGCCCCTTCACCCCCGCCGGTTCCCGGATAGCCTGTCGCCCTGGTTGGGGCCGGGCCCACTGACTTCCTTCTTCTGCCCCCGCCGTATATGTGGCAGTCGCTGCTGCCAGACGACGCATGGGTGCTATCCACTGTCTCTGAGGGACTCCAGCTCTCCTTTCGGTCCCCTCCCCCTCTGCGCCGTTCGCCTGTGTGGACAGCTATCCCAATGGACCAACTCAGAGCCGACGCCCTGCGCAGGCGAGGTCACCGCCTTGCTCCGGAAAGCCGCCACAGAGGTGGTGGCGCGACACGACTCTCCAGGGTTCTACAGCCGGCTTTTCGTGGTGCCCAAACCAGGCGGCAAGTGGCGTCCCGTCATCGACCTCTCTGCGTTGAACAGATTCATTGTGTCTCCGCCCTTTCGCATGGAGACCGCCCGAGCCCTGTGCGCCGTGGTTCAGCCCATGGACTTTACCGTCAGCTTAGATCTCTCGGATGCCTATCTCCACGCCCCCATGCACCCGGCCTCCCGATGTTACCTCCGCTTTGCCTTCTAAGGGGTCATCTACCAGTTCTGTGCGCTGCCCTTTGGTCTCAACCTCAGCCCTTGGGTCTTCACCCGCATCATGGACACCGTGGTCGCCGCTGCCAGGCGGACATCGTTGAGCCCCAGGTCGAACTACCTGGACGATCTCCTTCTCCGGAACCAGTCCGAGGACGCCTTGAGGTTCGACCGGGATGCGCTTCTCCTTCTCTTCGACAGGCTCGGCTACCTGGTCAACGCGGGGAAATCCGATCTCACGCTGTCACGTTACTTCGTCCATCTGGGAATGGAATTCCGCACCGATCTCAACCACGTCCGGTTGCCGGAGCAGCGCGTTCAGAAGTTGGCGACCTTTGCGTGACAGGTGTCTCAGGAGACGGCGATCCCCGCCATGCGCTGGCTTTATCTTCTAGGACTGATGAGTGCGGCAGCGGACCTGATCCCCTGGGACGTCTCCACTCCTGACCGATACAGCTGCACCTGCTTCTCCACTGGCAGCCCTCGACGGACGACCTCGAGGCTCCGGTTCCGGTGCTGCCTATGCTCCGTCCTCACCTTCTCCACTGGGCGGATCCCGTCTGGCTTGCCGCGGGCGTTCCCCTCTACTCTCTGCCTCCCCGACTCTCCCTGTGCGTCGATGCAAGTCTCTCCGGTTGGGGCGCTCACCTGCTACCAGAGTTCTCCACGGCCTCCAGCGTCTGGCTCCCGGATCTGCTGGCGCAGCACATCAACTGGTTGGAGTTGAAGGCAGTCTGGCAAGCCCTGCTCGCCTGGGAAACATGGCTGCGCAAACAAGAGCTGCTGGTTCTCTCGGACAACTCCACGGTCGTCACCTACATCCAGAAGCAGGGGGGGACTTGCTCTCCCTCGCTCTGCATGCTACTCTACCAGGTGTTATGTTGGTGCGAGGATCGGAACATCACTCCTGCGCGTGTCACATCCCTGGCCATCTGAATGTTCTCGCGGACTCCCCTCTCGCGTAGCGGTCAGCTACTTCACACAGAGTGGTTGCTTCGCCCGGACATCTTTTGGATGCGGCGTGGGAGGCCCCCATGGTCGATCTGTTCGCGACGAGATGGAACCACCAGCTGCTGGTCTTCGTCTCGCCAATTCCAGACCCGCTTGCTTGGGCAGTCAACGCTCTCTCCATCCCTTGGGACGGCTTAGTTGCCTATGCCTACCCCCCAACAGTTCTCATCCCCAAAGTCCTCCTCAGGCTCCGGGGATGCAACGCGATCCTGTTCCTGGTGGCTCCTCTTTGCTGGACCAAGTCGTGGACCCACAGACCTCCTGAACCTCACCACGGGCTCCCCGCTGCAGCTCCCCATGCCTTGCACGATGCTCAAGCAACCCCGGCAGGCGCTTTTCCACCCATGCCCCGAGCGTCTCCTCTCCTCCTCCACGCCTGGAGATTGTGCGGCAGGCCCTCGCCTCTAGAGGTTTCTCTCTGTCCTCCCTCTGTCCCCAGGTAGAAATGACATCTCGGCCCAGACGATATCCTCCTGGCTCCGTTGGGTGATACGCTCCGCCTACCAAGATCTCGCCCATGATACAGCCAAACGAATGCACATCAGGGCGCATGAGGTCAGAGCCATGGCTGCTAGCCTCGCATTTGGCCGCAATTGTGCGGTCAAGGACATTGTGGCGGCCGTGGGCTGGCGAGCAGTCTACCTTCACCCGATTCTACCTGAGGGACCTCTCCAGCCAGCGCCAGAACCTTTCGCTGGTGGGAGACATCGCAGCGGCGCAACACTCCCATCCGGTGCCCTAGGCGCCGTAAGTATCTTCGTTAAAATTTTCGGGAGGTTGCTTGGGGAGGGCGGGCCTAGTTGCCTGTATTTGCGGGTTAGGGGCGTTATAGCGGCACCCACCTCCTCTTCATAATTCTTCCATACGGTAATGTCATCGGTAATGTGTTGTGAGAAAACAAATGTATTTTTCTTTAAAATGTATTTTTTTGAAAAATACTTAGCGATTACATTACTCGGATGACCCTCCCACCTACCCCGCTTGCCGCCGGTCCGCTCAGAAACTAAACTGAGTACTCACGGTAAGGCGCGTACCCGTATCGGGATGAAGGGGAGACTACTCGGGTTACTACCTAGCTATGGCGCCCCTCACCTGCCAACACTGCCCTATATGTACACAACAACTTTTGGCTAAAATTAGGCTAGCGTAGACACGATTCCATACGGTAATGTCATCGGTAAGTATTTTTCAAAAAAATACATTTTAAAGAAAAATACATGTTTGGGAGTTGTCCTCTGAAGACATCATTACTGCACAGGAGGTAAATTGACAAGGATTGTTCAAGGAGGCTGTCAAAAGTTAAACATCATGGTCAATTCATGTCTTGTTGTAGCGTCGCGTGTTTGAGCTAACTGGCTCACGTTCAGTGTGAAAATTGGTTAAATGTTGCACAAGTAAGAAAGACTATCTCACAGTTTCGTGTGGAAAAAAAGAGGAACATGTTGTTTTGTGACATTCATTACATGTTGATGATTTAGCCTAGTAGTTTTACAGATTGTTATAAATGTATTGCATTTCTGCATGTTAACAGGGGTGCACTCGGTTGCATATGCTTTCCCTGCTGTAAAAATTGTGACCACAGCAGTTGATAAGGCTGTCAACGATGACTTTCATATATTGCCTGGCATTGGTGAGTTGGCTTTTTTTCTTATGGAAATCTTTTATGGTTCTGATTGTTTTACTGGCTGAAACATTATTATAATTATGAAATAGTTGTTTGATGGAGCTAGTCAAATTCTGTCACGTTGTCTTTCTTGATTTGAAAGTCATTTTCTTCTACACTAGGTACAGTTTTGGTGATCTAGAAACCAATAAGTCTTGAAGTGTTACCTGTCATTGAAGACCATTATTTAGGTGGCTACAGCCAACTTAATGATGGTATTAACCCTTTTCATCCGACCCCACCCGGGTCTGCCCTGGGGGACTTGGGTGGGGTTAGGTATTTTTTAGTTCCCAGGGTCACCCTGGTCAGCCCCACAGGGTGGGTTTTTCTCTCTATTCTGGGGCATGTGTTTCTGTCTACCCTTTGTCCATTCACCTGTATTTGCCTTTTTAAAACTCTCCCTACTGTCTGCACTGCCTGTAGCTCTTGATATTGGATGTGTGTTGCTGAATGGTCTTAGCTTTATTTAGGCCCCATGTGTTAGGTTTATTTAACGTATTTGACCGGCTGGCGACATACATTCAATGTTCTGTTTTGGTTTTTTTTCACAAGCAGTGCAGGCACGTCCTGAGAAAGCCTTGTTGCTGTCGGGACGTTAAGCAATGTACAATCAAAACAATCAACCTTTTCATCCGGATACACTTTTGCTTAAAATAAATTTGACTGATAGTTTAAGGGTGGTGCCAGAATAGCTTAGCATTGTGAGGCACCAAGCTATTCTGTCATCACCTTTGAACTAAAATGGTTGATATATCCTCCAGTCTGTAATGTAGCCTTCATAGAACAATGGGTACATTTTAAAAATTCAACATTAGGATACTATGAGTTAATGACAGGTGATCTCTCATAAGGGTGGCCACTCAAAACAGGTTCTGCTTATGTCATTTGGGTTTCAAAGCCTTTTGTAAATGTCCATGAGATTCCTTGCAATTTTCTCGCATGGGAATCATCTGATCTTTGCCAGAGTTACTAATCCTTGGAAGAGCCAGGGGCTATTTCTTAGATCCTTGTTAATTTGAGGACAGAGAGCTTTTGTGGTGAATGATCTTTTGTTTTTACTGGCAATGTACTACACTCTTCTACTCCCAGAGCTAAGTGACTTCCATTCTATAGAAAAAAAATCAATTTGTTCTGGGAGTTTAAGAGTTGACAGCTTTCGGGACATTTTCCAAAGTTTCCTTTCCCATGTACAGCTCTGACTCGATATATCGCGGTTGCTGGGGTCCATAACATGGGACCGAGGTCCACTGTATTCTGAGTTGGGGGGGGGGGGGGGGGGTATAAGTCGAGAGGGAGGAACAAAAGGGAACCTCTACTAACGTAAGCCGCGTGGCGATTATGAACATATCTAGTCTACCGTGGAGAGGGGTTGACTGAAGGACCCAGTCCAATTAATGGTCCTTTCACTTCCGAGGTCAAACACATTCACAACAGTTTTCAAAACACTGCATGCTGATTCCAGCACATACTTTGACCATGACAGCTCAAGGGTAGCAGTAACTGATCAGCATGGCAACTTTTAAAGCTAAACATGAGCCAACATAAACGATCCTTTTGGCTGCAGTTGGCACTGGAGGTGAAAGCTATCGCCTGAGGTGTTCGCCACACGCAAGTGGAACCCGTGCTATTGTCTCCTTGACACAGATCTTCATGTCACTGCAGGTGTTGGAGACCAACAGACATTACGAGTCATTCTGACTAGTAAATCTACATCTGTGTTATCGTATGAAGAGGATGATCATGTGATCAGTGATACACTGAGCAGCCTATAGATGGAGATATCGCTTTTGTTTAGCTGTGAGGTGTCGTACAACTGTTGCCGACACCCTGCTTGACTGGCCATCGCTTGACAGATGCAGTCAGTGAGTTTCTCGCAGCCACCCTTCATCCTCAACAGCGAACAACGCCCACCTGAGACAACGTTCAACATTCATTTTACTTTCAGAGGACCCATCGTGCATGTGTGTTCTTCATGTGGAAGGTCCTTGAGGGTTCAGTGTGGGTCTAGTCTCACCAGCTACGCTAAGCATCTTAATCGCTGAAGTGGAGCGTGACAACAGTCTTTCATTTCATATCGATTCTGCGCTTACACTAGTTACAGCCCTTATCATTTGCATGTATGGCCTTAATATGGGGGAGGTAATTCGGAGTTGTGGGTCCGATTTTTTTCCGGGATCCAAGGTCCCTCCCGCAATATGTCCAGGATCGCCATCTAAAGATTCAGCATAAGTCAATCAGAGCTGTATTAGGACCATACTTTTGTTACCCCCCTTGTGCATGCACCCTTCTGTACCATAAACAGTACCTGTGAATGCATGCATGAGTGAATGCAATTTTTTTTCTTTCCAGGCAACTTTGGGGACAGATTCTTTGGCACAGACTTTGTGGATGGCTAACTCAACAGCGGAACTGCACATGATCCCTCAATTCCTGATAAGTGTCTTAAAATTCAAGATCAAATATTCCAGCTTTTGACAGAACAGTGGCATTCAGTGGCAGTGTGCAAAGTGTGTATCGTAAGTCGGGACACTGTAGTACGTATATCAGCATGGACCAGTTTCTCACACTTATTTTA
>BTPG01000005.1:149588187-149653187 GCA_036245525.1 Semisulcospira habei | reverse complement strand
AGATTCCGCAACAGTTTTTTCCCTCTTGCTGTTCACGCTCTCTCTGATCAACCGGACTAATTGGAGAGAGCGCGAGTGGCGAGTGAGAATGATTGTGTACAGTCAGTTTTTAACTGTATCAGATGTTTCTCTCTCTCTCTCTCTCTCTCTCTCTCTCTCTGTGTGTGTGTGTGTGTGTGTGTGTGTGTGTGTGTGTGTGTGTGTGTGTGTGTGTGTGTGTGTGTGTGTGTTTGTGTGTGTGTGTGTGTGTGTGTGTGTGTGTGTGTTTGTTTGTTTGTTTGTTTGTTTGTTTGTTTGTTTAGTCTTAGTAACTGACATCAAGACAAATTCCAATGTTTTTATTGTTTTGTACATGGAAACATATGGCAATAAACCATCTTATCTTATCTTATCTTTTCTTTGCGTGTTATGAAAGGTCGTGAACAGTCTGCCATACTGTTGTGTAACGTCATTATACACTAGGATTTGGGGCTGAAATGAGCAGTCAATTTTTTGTAGATTATTGTAGTTATTCTAGAAAGTTCTTTTTTATTAATATTTATGAGTTTCAGTTACGTGTTCCGTTCTGATTGGGTGCGTTGTGTAAATTCATTAGATTTTTCTGGAAAGTCGTTTTACTATAAAAGTTGGTGCTAGGAAGCACGTGCGTGCATTGTCAGGCATTGTCAGTTGTAGGGACACACAGTTTATCGTAGGTACGTGGCCCATATAGGGTGTACATTGTGAGAGACGCAGCATAACGGTGGTGTACGTTGTGTGAGGAACTTTGTGTCGCCAGTGTTGACATTTGCAGAAGAGAAGACATTGTATCAGTGTTGGTGCATTTGGGAATGCATTGTGTGGAGATCGCATCGCTGAATTAAAATATTGTTGGAACTGTTACTCCAGTGTAGCCTACATTCTTAAGCCACGTGTGACGGGTTGCAGCTGAATGAAGTTTATTTAAAAGAACCTTACGTGCATGCGTCTGGTGTGTTTATCATACTACGACTACGACCCCACCACGTAACAACGGGCTGATGTTGATCTATATCTCTTGCAGCTGGAGCGTGTTCACTTTTTCTCAGCAGTGAAGGTGTTGAGTCTTCTCTCAAACTTTCTTAAAAGTCAGAAAGATGGGTGCACCATGACACTTTGAGGTAGTGCCTTACGAGCTATGCTCCTGAAAAGGCACCAAGCTAGTATATATAGCACTACCCTTGATCTGGCAGTTATCTTGATGGTGTCGAAGCTAATGTGCCAATAGGTTTAAAGAATCAGGGTCAGTCTATATCCAGTTATATGTGCTTGTCTGTGATTTTGGACCTTACAGCCTCTTGACCGTAAGTCCGAAATCGCCGGCTAGCACACTGACCGGAGTGGTATTTCAGGGTGTAGATAGTTGCTTGAGAGTTGCATAGATTAGTTGGATGTGTTGGCGTGTGCACTGTGCGCACATGAAATGACACAGAGGTTAGAGTCATTGACTGACTTTCTTGCCTCAAACTACTGTACATGAAAAATATAATATATATTTTGCATTTGGTTTGGTAAAGAAAAGTCAGATTGACATGCTTATTAGCAGGACTAAAGGATAAACCTAGCCTTGAATGTTTGTTCCATGTTGTATAGGGCGGTAGGCTGGGTGGTGGTTTTAGTGACTTTCTTATTTTTGTTAAATTTTGCTTCTAGATGAAGCATTGAAAATGTATTTTTTTTTTTTTTTTTTTAAATTCTTAGAACTAAATGACTTCCATTCTATAGAATGGAAGTCATTTAATTCTGGGAGTTTAAGAGTTAAATAGTGTGCATAAACACTACAACATAAGGCCCAGTAGCAAAATCACAGTTTGTTTTATTTGTACATTTTGTTTCATTTTGCTTTTTAATTTAATTGTTTTTGTTTTCTCTTGAACGTTTTGATTACATGGGACCAGTAGCTGGTCTCAGATATAAGAAAAAATTAAATGTATATTGTTAGTCTGATTTCAGACCTTATGGCCTAGGTCTGGAGGGTCCCAACTCACAGACCAACACATAATTCATGTTTACAGGTAAAATTGTGTGCTTGTTTACTCACAGAATTGTGTAATGCTTTGTTAAAGATTGGTGGAGTGAAAAAGTAAGAACTTTCCAGGGTTCCGATTTTGCTGGCTGTTTGAGCTGTTCTCATTTTGATCAACCAATGCTTTTTGGATTTTGGACACATTTTTGTTGAAGAACAAATCATTTTATTTTTAAAAAAGAAAGATTTTGACTTTTGTTTACTTCACAAACACCTGTATGTTCAAACACTGGAAAGAAACTCGAATGCAAATAACAGCATGACAGTTTTCTGGCATGAAGACAGATTCCGTTGTCTCTAAATCTTTGTGAAAAAGTGAAATCAGTATTTTGGTTCACAGAATAGAACACCTGTATGTTTTCTGAGGCATTTTGATACTATGAAATATTAATTTCCTCTGTGCTGTAATGAGACCGTTTTTCAGTATTTGTAAATAACTTAACCCAGCAAAGAGAGAGGGAGAGTAGGGCTTAATCCATTTGACCCAAGACCACATTTTGGAGGCATCAGTTTTTGACAATGTACCAGTTGCAGCAGATGGATCGATCGTGATAATTCAAGGGTAGTGCCAGATTAGCTTGGCACCGACAGGCGCCAAGCTAATCTGGCACTACCCTTGAATTACCAAGGTCGATCTATCTCTTGTCATGGGTTAACCTCAAGTTCTTCGCTGCTATACTGAGGTGGAAATAATTTCAGAAGGTATTGCATATTTACTGCTGCAAAACCTTTACTGCCACAGATACATAAAATATCACAGAAAGAGTCATAGATAGTCATGCGCCTCCACATCTGCGGGGTGCATGAGAATCTGACTTGCATTTATTGCTGATCCGTTTCATTTTGGCGGTAGAAGGGTTATTATAGTCAACAAACAAAACCAATGGGACTGATGCAGTACAATGTACTCAAACATTTTTTTAAACTAAAAAAAAAAGCAAATATAACTTTAACCTATTGTTTGTTGGTAGTGCTTTTCGTTGCAATAACTCCTGCAGGAATCTCTCGATAAAAAACACCACTGACAGCGAAAGCGTTAATTCTTTTAACCTTTTCATCGCCAACACCCTACAGCAGGAGATTGATTGACCATGATAATTCAAGAGTAGTGCCAGATTAGCTTGGCGCCTGAAGGCACCAAGCTAATCTGGCACTACCCTTGAATTATGGTCAATCCACCTCCTGCAAGTGGTACATAGTTGTTAAGTAACACTTCCAAAATTTGGGAAATGTGTCCATGGCGCTTAAAGGGTTAACTCCCTTCTGCATGTAGCCACCAGTACTGTCAACAATACTGGTTGCTGCATGCACAAGGGTGTAGGGGGCAGTCACCAGCTGTTGTATTCTTTTCATAACAACTTGCTTCATTTACCTAAAGTTCATGTTGTACAGTTGTATTGTACTGCAGTGGTGACAGCTGGTATTTTGTGTTTATTATGCTCATGTGTGTACTTATTGAATATTGATTTACCTAAATACCGTATGGCTAACTCTCAACTTTAGTTCCCAGGGTCACCCTAGTCAGCCACACAGTTTTTTTTCTGGGACATATGGTCAAGTTAGGTGGTTACTATTACTTTAGGTTTCTCACAGACAAAATACTTGTAGTAAAAGTCTTATTACACGCATCATGACCAGTCAGGTGCTTGTGGTCTGACTGACTATTGACATGGGCAATATTTTTTTCCTACCTTTAAATACATGTAATAAATTCTGTTTAAGCATAACACAACTTTAAGCGATCAGTTGTAAAATAATTTGTTCTTTTTTTTTGTGGCAACCTTTTACAGATGAACTTTACCAACCTGCATTTTGTGAAATGCATTTTTTTTTGTTTTAATTTGATATAGGACATCTGTTTCATCTTAATGTTGATTGATTATTGTACTGTAAACTGTTGTACAAAAAGTTAGAAATGTGAAAGGGGAGATAATTGTTGAATGTTTGATGGATGGACAGTACATAACAGAACTGTGTTTATCGCGACATGATTGAAATGAGTGCTTGATATTGTGATTGGATCTTGTCTATTGACGGAACAATATATAAAAAAAACTCATTGTTGAAGTGTGTGCCTCTGTGTGTGTGTGTGCCTCTGTGTGTGTGTGTGTGTGTGTGTGTGATGGTGGAAACACAAATGCCAGTGCTGTCCTGGGCAAAATGACAAGGAGTACAGAAATCTCAAGCAACAATGAAGGCCGTAAAACACACCTTGTCCAGGTTGATGTGACAAGGTTTTAATTAAAGTCGGTAACAAGAAAGGCAAAGCCGTTATGGCTCACGTGTATGACCGATTTATATGTGTGACCTTTGTGACGAGGGCTGGCTTCTGCAGCAGCAAAATCTATCTTTTCTGAAAATGTAAGCAGTGTTGATTCTAGAGCGCGATTTCTCGCAATATTATGCTCCAAATCGCAAAAAAAACACCGATAGTGCGGCCGAAGAATCGCAGAAAAAAGAAACTGGATGCTTTTTTGCACGACCAGCGCGGCCGCACCGCTGCTGCGTAAAAGCCTGCTTGAGCGTCTTGGTGCAGTGTGGCCTGAGTCGAGCCAGGGCAATTTCACTATTATTCACCTGTTTAACACGAACACAGATTCCATTCACAGAAAACCAATTCACGTGTCGCTCTCGCGCTGTGGAAGTACACATGACAGATCAGAGTGAACTCTAGTCTGTGATTGGCTGAATAAATCCATCAGGTAAAATCCATACTAAGTTACAATCCTCAGGTAAAAGCAACACAGGCTGAAGTACAACCCCGCATCGGTAAAAGGGTTGTGTTGGTACACGAATGATACAACATGAATACAGTACAGAAATGCTAGCCAATGAGAAGACAGATTACAACAGCCAGGAAACGTGTAACAATGTTTCGACGTGTTTACAATCAAATGTTTTATTTAGAATGCTTTAAATGGTCAGCTATTGATAAATTACTTTTGTTTGAGTGTATTTTGTCTACCTCACGCATTCCTTTGTGAAACGTTCGCAGGCCGGGGGTCGCAGGCTGGCGGTACTAGGGAACTCCACCGCAGAGAACGAACGCATAGTTAACGTACAATACAATACAATACAACTTTATTGTCTGTTCGAGTCCAGGCACGACAGAAATTTGCCTTTCGGCTCGTCATGAAACAACAATATAAGACATTAACAAACGCTGCAAAAGCATATCATGAAAAATTATCATTGCAGCAATCTATCACAAGCAATCTGTCACAAGATGGGAGGTAATGTTAAGTAGATCATACTTATCGCGGTGTTATAAACGAGAGTTCAAAATCGAGACAGCAGTTGGAATAAAAGACTTCTTAAAAACATTCCTTTTGGCAAGTGGCATGTTGAAACGTCTGCCTGATGGTAGCATTTGAAACTGATCAGAGAGTGGGTGACTAGGATCATTGACAATGCTAGCAGCTATCCTTCGGACAGCTCTATGGTACAGATCATCTACTGGGTACTGTCCTAGGCCAATGATCTTCTCAGCTGTTCTGACGATACGTGACAGTCTGCCCCTGTTTTTCATACTGAGATTGCCATACCAAGCAGTGATGTTAAACGTCAGTATGCTTTCGATCAGGCTTCTATAAACGGATTCTAAAACCCTGGAACTGACATCAAAACTTCTCAGTTTCCTAAGAAGGTACAGACGCTGGTTTGCTTTTTTCACAATCAGATCAGTGTTTCCAGTGAAGGACAGCCCACTATCCACGACTGTGCCAAGGTACTTAAATTCAGTGACCACCTCTACAGGTTGATTATTAATTGAGACAGGTACAAAAATATCATCAACTTTCCTGTCATCAATGACGAGTTCCTTGGTTTTCTGTACATTCATTTCCAGAAAACTATCTTTGCACCATGACTCTAATACTGCTATCTGTGCAAAGTACTCGGCCAAACTGTCTTCTTTTTGGAGTAGGCGTACAAGGGCCATGTCGTCTGAGAACTTTAAGAGACGAGAAGTGGCAGTGTGACAACGCATATGGTCTGTGTATATAGAAAACAATGTCGGAGAGAGGACACAACCTTGAGGGCAGCCTGAATTTAGCACCACTTGGTCAGACAGACTGCCGTGTACATTTACACGTTGTGGCCTGTCCTTCAAAAAGTCTCGCACCCACAGAATAATGTTTGTGTTCACATTAAAGTCCATCATACGCTGCAAAAGCATTAGTGGTTCAACAGTATTAAAAGCATTAGAAAAGTCAATAAAAAGAATTCTCACATGTGCCTTTGATTTCTCAAGATGTTGAAATACAAGATTGTACAGAGTAAGGCATGCATCCTCCACACCCCTATGGTTTTTGTAAGCAAATTGGAAGGGATCCAGTAGTTCGGCAACATCATTTAACAGATGCCTCCTCACCACTTTTTTCCCCCCACCCGAGTCTGCCCTGGGGGACTTTGGTGGGGTTAACTACTTTTTAGTTCCCAGGGTCACCCTGGTCAGCCCCACAGGGTGGGTTTTTCTCTCTATTCTGGGGCATGTGTTTCTGTCTACCCTTTGTCCATTCACCTGTATTTGCCTTTTTAAAACTCTCCCTACTGTCCCCCCACCCGGGTCTGCCCTGGGGGACTTGGGTGGGGTTAGGTACTTTTTAGTTCCCAGGGTCACCCTGGTCAGCCCCACAGGGTGAGTTTTTCTCTCTATTCTGGGGCATGTGTTTCTGTCTACCCGAGGTCCATTCTCCTGTATTTGCCTTTTTAAAACTCTCCCTACTGTCTGCACTGCCTGTAGCTCTTGATATTGGATGTGTGTTGCTAAATGGTCTTAGCTTTATTTAGGCCCCATGTGTTAGGTTTATTTAATGTATTTGACCGGCTGGCGACATACATTCAATGTTCTGTTTAGTTTTTTTTTTCACAAGCAGTGCAGGCACGTCCTGAGAAAGCCTTGTTGCTGTCGGGACGTTAAGCAATGTACAATCAATCTCCCTACTGTCTGCACTGCCTGTAGCTCTTGATATTGGATGTGTGTTGCTAAATGGTCTTAGCTTTATTTAGGCCCCATGTGTTAGGTTTATTTAACGTATTTGACCGGCTGGCGACATACATTCAATGTTCTGTTTATTTTTTTCTTTTTTCACAAGCAGTGCAGGCACGTCCTGAGAAAGCCTTGTTGCTGTCGGGACGTTAAGCAATGTACAATCAATCACCACTTTTTCCATACATTTTGACAAAATAGAAGTCAATGCAACTGGACGGAAATCGTTGAATTCATGAGCGTTCGTTTTTTTAGGAATCGGGACAATGATTGATGATTTCCAAGCCGTAGGGACAGTATGATGATCAAGCAGGAACTGAAAAATAGTAGTGAAGATCTTCCCCAATTGACCTGCACAGGTTTTCAATACTCTGCCACCTAACCCATCTGGTCCAGATCGAGATAACGTACAAAATACAATGGGGTTTGCACGTGAGCTAAATCTTACTTTGCTGCGGGGGAAAAAGAGCTAAAATATAATTCACGAGAGAGGTTGACCACCGAAGGTTTTTGGAATTTTAGAATCTGTGTCAGCTTCACCAACCTAAAATTACCAGCCAGAGTAAAATAGGTCGTGCTCAATAGGCATACATTTATCCTAGCAAGAACGATATTGTGTTGTGAATGTGTGGGAGCCTGCCAAAACCTATGAGAATCTATGCCGCTTTCTGAGGTGAGAAGACAGAGCACTGTACTGACCATACCGCTTCTCCTGAAAAACATACATTCACATTAGCCTCCGTAATCACACGGGCTAGTTGTAAGAACCTGCCCTTTATGCCGAATTGTATCTCAGTCTTTTCCTTTCAGCGCGGGCGTGGCCGGGAACCTGCAAAACAAAAATCGTGAGAATCTATGCTTGCTGAAACTGAAACCCTGGAGGAGACGGGCCAATATACCGCTTCTAGTCCTAGCATAAATGTACATTAGCCCCTGCATTCGCAAAGGTTAGCGAGAACCTGCTGCCGCAAACGAACTGCACTACAGTTCTTCTCAGAGCGGCTCAGGTTTTAGCTGCTGAGTAGACTGAACACATGGCCGGAAGGAATGTGTATAACGCACGTACCGAGCTGGGGCGGTCCGTGGCGCAGCGGTAAAAGCGCCTGCCACCAATGCAAGAGGTGCGAGGTTCGATTCCCGGTTCCGGCGTTGGACTTTTCTCCTCTTTTCTTTTCTCCTTCTCGTCACCATTAATTCCGGCGGACCGTCGGGGATTCTTTTTCCGGGTACTCCGGCTCTTTCCTCCCCCACGAATTTCGGTATTAATTTCAGTCCACTTAATCAAATTTCAAAAATATAAAAAACGATTTAAATTTCCAAAATGTCAGTAGCTCGCTTGAGCTTGCCCTTAGCACCACGTGAATGTTATGTGTTTATGTACAGTGTGTGAGGGAATGCGCGTGTTTCATGTGAGCGTGCTTGTTGGGTTCAGTTCGCGGCTACGTCCTGCGCATTGAGTTATATTATAAATATGAGAAATGCGCCATATAAATAATATTTATTATTATTATTATTATTATTATTATTATTACGTGCAAAAATGAAAGTGTTCACAGGCCAATTTTCAGTAAAGATTATTTATTGTATCTATTTATTTACACAGGTCAGATTCAACGGATTTTTCACATAGTCTGACAATACAAATCTGATTTCAGGGAGACATGCAATCAGTGTGTAAGTATATAAATAAATAATAAATAAATAAGTAAATAAATAAATAAATAATACAAGGAGGCAGAAATAAAAATTAACATTCAATTGTATTATAAAAATTATCAAAATATTTTTTTGTGTGTGTGACAAAAATATAAGGTAAAATAAATAGTATATAAATAAATAATAAATAAATAAATAAGTAAATAAATAAATAAATAAATAATACAAGGAGGCAGAAATAAAAATTAACATTCAATTGTATTATAAAAATTATCAAAATAATTTTTTTTGTGTGTGACAAAAAATATAAGGTAAAATAAATAAATAAAAATAATCGATCCCAATGCTATATTCTTTTTGGGTAAAAACGATTTTAAAGAAGGATTTGTGCTTTATCAATCAGGCATAGATTCACATTTGCCTCTGCTGCCACAGGGGCTGTGGGAAATTTGCTTTCCGCCAAACAAAATCTACTCCATTTGTTCCCGTGTGTGAAGTTCCCTCCAGGCTATGTACAAGTCAACTTTACGTCATGTCACTTCCTTTGCAACATTTCAGGAAAGTCTGACATGAACGGCTCCAGACTATGCGGGCACTGACGTTAAAGAGTTTTGTTGTGACTGACGTGACTATCTAGTACACACAGTGCCACTATAAGTGGCGCTGAAAGGGTATGTTCGCCATGTTTTAGCGCGGGCAAATTTAAACCCCCCCCCCCCCGTGAAACTGAATATCCAGCGAAAGTCTACACAGCCTGAATGAACCTGGGCGTAAATCTATCCTTTAAAAGCAGCTTAGTGTTGTAGCTGCTGCTGCTGTTTTGGTGTGGCTGTCGTTTTGTTGATCCCTGTTGTTGCCGTTGGCTTGTTGGGCCGCCTGAATTGTATACCGTATTAATTGTTTCTTCAAAAACATTACCGATGACATGACTCCCATGTAGTCATGTCATCGGTAAGTATTTTTCGAAAAAATACCTTTTAGAGAAAAATGAATTCGTTTCTTCAAAAACATTACCGATGACATGATTACATGGGAGTCATGTCATCGGTAAGTCACTTTCGAAAAAATACCTTTTAGAGAAAAATGAATATTTTGTGGTAGATGACGGGTTTTACTGAAATAGGCCTTCATTTCTTCGAGTGCCGGCTTCACACAATAGTTGGCCTCGCTTGTTGCGAGTTTCAGTCCTCCTTTCAGAGAGTTTTGCCGAGGGGGGGGGGGGGGGGGGGGGGGGGGGGGGCGGGAGGGGCTGCTGGACCGATTGTTGGCCTCGGCCGAGCAGCTGGCTCACACGTGTTCTGCTACAACAGCAGAACACAGGATCGCAGTGTAGCCAGCTCAGTTGTCGGTCGCGTGGTGCCCCACTTTTCCACTGGACCTCTCCAACCAACCCCCTCCCCCGCAGGGCGGCGTGGGGGACGAGCTCCATCCACTCCCCCCATCCGGCGCGGCGGAGAATGAATTCCATCCAACCCCCCCCCCCCCCCCCATCAGATGTGGGGAACGAGTTCCATCCACCCTCCATCAGGTGTGCCGGGGAACGAGTCTCAACCACCCCGCCAGGTGTGGGGACAATCGATGATCTCCCCGCCCCCCGCCCCCCCCCCCCCCCCCGCCTGCAGTTTCTCGCTGATTCAACAGTCCTGGGTCCCGGTTGATCAAGTTGGTCGCCCCGGCCAGGGCTGGCAGCTGCAGCCTCCTACGTCGTCCCGCTTTGTATGAGGCTTTGTCGGTGAGGGCCGGAGCGGCTTGGTGCAGCGCGCGTGCCGATGACGTGTGGCCGAATTTCATTGGTCGGCTGTCGTCGCGGGGTTGGTCGCCCACTGTCCGTGTGAGATAGCGTCTTGTAACCTTGGTTGCAGGTGGAGTCTATCTTCTAGATCGGCCGGTCCATTCCTGTAGTATGCTATGTCTCTGTCAGGCGTATAAACGTGGGGATGAGAGGTATAGTTGTCTGTTGACTCGGATAGTGGTTCAGCTGGATGCTTATAGTAGAGATCTCTCATGACACGTCCGTCTTCCGTAACTGTTTGCTAGAAAAAGACAAAGCGGGACGACGTAGGAAACAACAGCTGCCAGCCCCAAACCCGAGCGGCAGAAACGACCCGGCAATCAAGCAAGACCCACGACTACCAAATCAACGAAGAACCACAAGCAAGAAGATAGAGAGAGAGATAGAGAGAGAGATACTGTTTATTGCCATTTGCCTTAAAAACATAAAGCATAGGAATGTGTGTTGGTGTCGTTACAATTACAAACATCACAGTCAACAAACCTACAAACAAAAAACAATTAATACTCTCACACAAATCCAATGCCCTACACACACTGTAAAAACTTTAAAACTAAGCAACTAATATCACAAACCAATACATACCATACACACCCCCGCTCATCTTCCACACACACCGGCACACACACACACACACACACACACACACACACACACACACACACACACACACACACACACACACACACACACACACACGCCTATTAATCTAGGGAATCGAAATTAATTAAAGGTATATCGTTTAAGAAGAAAATAGAATATCTTAGAGTAAATGTCACTAATTTAGTGATAAAAGTTGGATGTAAAACTGGTTAATATATATCATAAGACTAGGCTAATACTGATATACACTATTCTCTCAACCGTTGGGGGCGCACCGCCCTGCCGGGGGAGGAGACTCATGGAGTCAGCTCGACCAAACACCACCAGCAGCCAAAGGGATAGCAGAAGGGTTGGGCGAAGTGCTCTGTAGGCCGGCCACATGCGCACTCTCACTCGGTCATTCACGCAAACATCAATCGGCCTCGGCAATGAAACTCTATGATCGGCCCACAGAGCACATCATCGCACGCTTATAACACAGAAAGGGCTCGGACAGCACTCGGGATAAAAACAGTTACTAAAACGGTTTGTCCGTGCTTTGAGAGCAGAGTAACGGCGACCAGACGGAAGCAGGTTAAAGAGACCGTTAGCCGGGTGTGTAGTGTCGCGTGCAATAAGCCCTGCGCTAAGCAGCCGCTGTTCAGGTACACACTGTCAAGGCTTGGCATGTCTTTGCCGACTATTTTGGATGCTGTCCTGACGACACGGTTCAGTCTGTGTTTTTCCCGTCCGGGCCATACCAGACCGGTCAACACACTCTCGATCGCGGCGGCCCGGCAGAAGTGCTCCATGCCAGTTCTGCTCACACCAAAAGCCCTCAGCCTTCTCAAAAAATAAAGGCGCTGCTGTGCTTTTTTTTACAATGTTCTCTGTGTTTTGTTCCCACTTAAGATCATCGGAGATGGTGGTTCCCAGAAATAGTCATCGACTGCTCCCCACACCTGGAACAGGGTGGCTGAGACCCACTCCCCGGCCACACCTGACAAACGGGGTGGATGGAACCCACTCGGCCCCACACCTGACAAAGGGTGGATGGAATTCACCCTCCACACCGGACAAAAGGTGGATGGAACTCGTCCCCCACCCCCGAAAAAGGTTGGTTGGAAACTCCAGCGGAAAAACAAAGCACCACATGACCGACAAGGGCAGAACCCCGTCAACCACACTGCGATCCCACACTCTGCTGCTACAACAAGACACGCGCGAGCCAACCACTCAACCGAGGCCAACAGTCGGTCCAGCAGCCCCCCCCCCCCCCCCCCCCCCCCACGGCAAAACTCTTAACCGGTGACATCTGTCATGAATCGCTACACGCTATGACGTCATACTGTTTGCTAAAAGACTTCCCTCCCATCAACGAGGAAGGCAAATCACCGTGTGTACAACACAGACTAAGAATAGAGGCACAGCAGTCCGGAAACGGACACTGCCTACTTCCCATCGACCACAAAACAACGCACCAACTTTAATCCGCACAACTGACACCAGGCAACACTGGTCACAAAGAACTTGTTTGAAAGCGCACAAAATTGAAAGGAGGACTGAAACACTCGCAACAAGCGAGGCCAACTATTGCGTGTGAAGCCGGCACTCTAAGAAATGAAGGCCGCCATTTACACCGACAAAACCCGTCATCTACCACTACGAGAACGGTATACAATTCAGGCGGCCCAACGAACCAACGGCAACAACAGCGATCACCAACAAAACGACAGCCACACCAAAACAGCAGCAGCAGCTACAACACTAAGCTGCTTTTAAAGCATGCACCACGGGAACTGACACGGCTGCCGGTATCATCTCAGTACACATAGGGCAATACCGTCTACAAATACCAGTCTGTCGTAAGTGCGGCAACACTGCCACACAAACAGCCGGCAACAAACACGAATACACTGAGAAACAACAACAACGACGTTAAGTCTGGGATTGATCCGTCAAAACGGACGAATTAATAAACGGGAAAGAATATGACTCTCACGTCCATGAACGCATGGGCAGACTCCCGACGCTTCCTGGTGTCTTATCGCGGCCGGCTAAGCCCCGCTGAGCAGGAAATGACGGCCTTTGACTTGACAGGCACAAGCGCCGAGGGAACAGAAGACGCGGTGATATAATCGTATCCTGACATAAGAGCATAATTGCCGCCACTAACTGGACCCTGCAAGGATTTGAAAGCAATCATACTTGTGACATCAATGATGCCGCGTCAGGACTACATTTACATGTATGGACCACACTGACAACAATTACCATGTCCAATTGTAAGGAATAAAATGCGACACAGAGGAATATGACACCAAGGACTGAATGGACTGAGAATTGTAGGCCGGTTCCCTGGTGAGTAAATCGGAGCCTGTAGTTACTAATTACGAATACCGATCGAAACGCCCCCGAGTACTTCAATGACTTTTTCTGCTCGGATATTTAGAGGCGTCGGGACCAGCAGTGACAGGATGCATACCGCGCCTGCGTGGGACCAGTCTTGCATTACTCCACTGACATTTTGCTTGATACAGTGCCGATAAACAGACTTGACCCGAATCAAAATGTCCTCGTCGTACCGACTCGGACATTTTGATTCGGGTCTCGTAATCACATATGCCTGTTATCTGCACTATATCAAGCAAAATATGATGCTGCTCTCTCTCTCTCTCTCTCTCTGTATATATATATATATATATATATATATATATATATATATATATATATATATATATATTATATATATATATATATATATATATATATATATATATATATATATATATATATATATATATATATATATATATATATATATATATATACTGATATATATACTCGGGGATATATATCCCCGAGTCCGGCCAAAGCCAAAAATGCACTCAATCAGATTAGCTTCAAGGGACGTAATGTTTCATTTCAGTTCTGAAAATGCTCTTGCAGTGCTAATGCCATGGAATTGCAGGCAGCTAAACTTGCATTGTGTCATCAGGACATCAGCTGCCCTTTTTTAGGACTGCATCGCTCACTAGATCTAGAAAGAGAGGTGTAGTGGGAGAGAAGGAATGACGTGACAGACCTATATTTGTTTACTTTTTTAGCCGTCCACTGAACACATTTTATATATATATATATATATATTAAAGGGGTTAGGACTGGATATTCTCCAGCGGATTGCGGGGCGCATGGGGGTAGTATGCAGTAGGTGTTCATTGCCGGCCGGAAGGCTCAAAATGCGGATAGGTCTGTAGATAGATGAGAGAGAGAGAGAGAGATAGTGAGAGAGAGAGAGAGAGAGAGAGAGAGAGAGAGAGAGAGAGAGAGAGAGAGAGAGAGAGAGAGAGAGAGAGAGAGAGAGAGAGAGATCCATTTTTCACCTGAATGAGTAAGCTGACCAAGTTTTCAAACTTGAAACCGCGCAGGCATACCACGAAGTCTGCATGGTTGACCTCGATATTGAAGTCTGGCCGTTTTCCGCCGGGGCTCTATTAGGGTATTGAAAATGGCTTGTCTTTTCGCCAAATTTTTACGACTGTACTACAAAATCAACAAGTCATAGAAGTATAGTATTTAAAAAAATAGCCCATATTAGGTCACGTGGCACCAGATGAAGCTTGTTCTTAAAATGGTATAGAAAAGTGTTTGTGGACATATTTTTTTGGGAAAAAAAACCAGCGCTCCGATGTCAAACGGTCTATAGAACATACTATGAAAACAATAGGCTACGCGAGTACATACACACACACACAGATGACCTCTCCCCATCCGCTAAGCATCATGTAACGCGCAAGTACTGACTAAACATAACCCCTAGGCTGCCACTGGACGCATAATTATGTTGTTTCTGAAATTCTTTATTCAGTCAACCAACAGAAGCCACATCCGTCCAAGGAACATGGACACAGATTGGTCTCAGCAAGAGGCGGCATAGATATTCATGTGCCCCCGCAGCTGCCGGGGTTCATGAGAATCTATACATCTTGTATTTCGTGTTTTTCAATTATTCTGGGCCATGGGCAGATCTGGGAGGATCCTAGGGGTTCCGGACCACTCCCCCCCCCCCCACCCCCGATCCAAAATTGTTTAAAATGCTATAACCAAGTCCATAACAAAGTCCATTTTTGGGGTGCCAGTGTTTGGAAACCCCCCACCCCCCTCCCTATTTGATTTTTTGGCGAGGTCACACACACTATTCTCTCTCTTCCCCCCCCCCCCTCCCCCGTTGTTTGATATTTTGGGGATGTTGACACACACACGCCCGCCTTCTTCCTCTAACACCACCACCACCGCCGCCCCCACCCCCACGCCCTGTTGTTTGATTTTTCGGCTACTGGAAGAAGGTCTAGCGTCGGGGAGGCCAGTTATGTCAGGTTGAAGGTCCCAAACAAAAAGTTGGAACCCCCCCCCCCCCCCAAATCCCTTCGAGGTCAGTAACTGATCCGCCCCTGTCGGCAGTGAAAGGGTTAACGCGGTGCAACGTAACCAGTGTGGAATACAGTCAAAATGCGTATCTGAGTGAAGGTTAGGATCGACGCCGATTAACCGCTAAATGTGTGAGTACAGCTCTGTCGCAACTGTGTCCAATAGACAGTAAGGAATCAGACGCTGCATCGTCTAACACGCCCAAATCATGCGCATGGCAAACGACAGACAGAAACAACGAGACAGACAAAGACAGTGCAATTTTACACGGTAAGTTTTTGATTTAAGATTTTGCAGTGAGTTTCAGTCCTGTCCAAAAAGGTGACCACCAAACGCGTAAAATACAAAGACAATCTCAACTTTTTAGAAGTAAACAGGCTTGGCAAGCGTGTTTCTTTCTTTGTTGACATTTTCTTACCATTTAGGCCTACTTGGAAGAGTCTATGCATCGGTTTTATTTGGGGGAAAATGGACACGTATGCCCACGATGTGTACAATTCGTTGTGGCAAATGTCATGACTGAATCGGAGAAACGGTATATAGGGCCTAATGTCTCGATGAAGGCTTGCCAATAATTGTACTGCTAGCGGCTGCCAGCTGACGTATTGTCTTGTTCTTCGCGGACTGAGTGATATGACAATGACGATGAAGATCAAACAATTGTTGTTGTTGTCAGCTGCCGACGACGGTCGTGCACATGCTTCAACTACAGGGGCGGATCAGTTAACTCATTCTACCCCAACACCGAAATCCTTAAATTTTGCCGTTGTCCTCTGAAGACTGCATTGCAGTGCAGGACACAGATCGACCATGATAGTTCAAGGGTGATGCCAGAATAGCTTGGCGCCTATGGGCGCCAAACTATTCTGGCATCACCCTTGAACTATCATGGTCGATCCTTACCTTCCTGTGGTGTGTCTGGGGTAGAATGAGTTAAATCGACTTTTTGTTTGGGACCTTGAACCTGACATAAAAGGCCTCCCAACGCTAGACCTTGTTTCCAGCGGCCGAAAAATCAAACAGCGGGGGGTAGGGGGTTAGGAGTTTGTGTATCAAGACTCTCACCACTCGCCAAAATATCAAACAATGGGGGTGGTGGTTGGGGATGGATAGTGGAAGGTACACGTATGTGTCAAAACTCGCCAAAATATCAAACGGGGAGTGGGGTTCCAAACTCAACAAAAAGGGACTTTGTTATAGCATTTTAAAGAGTTTTGGGTGGGGGTTGGGGTGGGGGTGGTGGTGGTGGTTGCGGAACCCCTGGACCCCCTCCCCTCCCGATCCGCCCCTGCACTATGAACAAATTATTATCAGCTCGCTCAGGTTATGTAGACAGAACTATGGTGTGGAGGGGCGGGACTACGTCCCCCAAAACCCAGTAGGCTGCAATTTATGCTTGTATCTGACAAAATATAAGTCGACGTTGTTCATTTCAACATCTGCTAGCTGCATATAGATTGGCACACCTGCAGCTCTTCGCAGAATTTCGAAAGCTGGCGGGAAATTGTCATAATTTGAAGAAATCGGTGATCTTTTGGTGTGCAAAATTTGATCGATGACGGGTCTGATTCGTTGGGACAGATTCTGCCGCAAAACAGCGTCCACACCACACTAAATGCACTTGTCAACATTCTTGCGGGTTGTACAAGTGGTATTCTGTGTTTAGATTAGGGAATTTTAGTCTTTTTTGAGCTGAAAAGGGTGCCTGATGTTGGGCCGGGACTACGACTGATGTGCAGATGTCCTACGGTGTGAAGAATATGGGACTACACTGTGCAAAAATCGCTGCCTCGCAGCCTACGTTGAATTGTTACACTTATTCATTATGTAGCTGTCTGATTTTAATATACAGTAAAATACTGTCAATAAACTAGTTGAAATTTCATTAAAAGGTCAAATAAAGATACATGCCGGAAAAAGAAGTATGATAGAGGCAAAGGAAAAGTGTCTGTTATGACAGAATGCGTGTTGCTTTGCTAAAATACCCGGCTGGAATGTTGACTATTTTATATGAGGCTGATCAACACGACGAACACTTGTGGGAACAACGAACACAACACGTGTTACATCCAAGTCATGTCAGCTGCATGCAATGGCTTATGTTACTTATGGATGTTAATTGACTAACTCCTACAGTAACTAACTCCTATTTAGCCCCCCCCCCCCCCCCCCCCCCCCCTTGAACTATATGACTGTTTTTCAAATTTGCACGAAGTTTGAGACGACAGAAAGTCAGTCTGAAAATCACTTTATTCAAAATTTGTTGGAAACATTTTTATATGAATCCACACACCTATTGACATACCTATTTCTTGATCTGTTTTACCTTGACCTTTCCGATGGGTCATCCAAATTAGTATGCATAGGAAGGTCTCACCATCAGGTGCCTTTGAACTAAGTTTGGGCTTCGGGTTGTGAGTAGTATTTGAGGGGGAAAAAAAGGTCTTTTGTCAAAATATTGCTAGTTTTGACGTATTTTCTGATCTCCTGTGACCCATTGCCTTTGAGAGATGTCACTAAAATTGATATGTTTAGAAAGGTCTGGCCTGGGCCAAGCTTGAAATCTGTGTCGTATGGAAAATACCATCGTTAAAGTTTACGACGGACAGACAACCACTGGCCCATTTCATAGACTTACTTTTGCTATCACACATGAGCCGAGAAGTGCTTGGTGGACCACTTTAATCCGGGCAGAATATTCCCACAAAAAGAAGATGAAGAAGAAAAAGAAACACTGTTGGATTTACAAACCTTGCTTGTTTTTTTTTTTAGCCGTAAGTAACTATGGTAATACGACTAACAGCTGATGTTAGTCGTGTTACCAAAGACACGAAGAGCTGTGGGTATGCTCATTCTGTTTTTTTTTTTTTCCTACTGATCACGTTGCAAGCTTCACCTAAAGAAGATGTATATTAAGCTGAACAGCTTGCAAGCTGTGAAACAATAAGATATTATGCATCTTTATTGTGATGTACTGAACAAGATGTAAATTGCAACACGACTGACAAGATGACTGTCAGTTGTGTTATGAGACTGGCAGTCTTGTTACGGACAAATCTTACCTATTTATTTAGACGTAAATACAATATATCCCCACCATAGTTTGAAGCTTTGAATCGTCTTACATCAGGTCACCATTAAACAAGATGGGATGAAATCCCTTCTATATGAGAGCTGTCCGCCCTGTCACGGGTCTCTACCTTTTGTCTTTGACCTGATCCTGATGTTGAAATATCTCATATTAAACAAGATGAGGATTTCCCTCCTCTCTAAACCATCCTCTGATCAACACACACGCCGGCACACATGAACAAAGACGGACAAACGGCGCTTTCCGCCATTAGTAGGTTCTGTGGGCTGGAATAGGGACAGGAATTCTGAAGAAAATAGCACGAGCAGCAAAATGACGTCAATATAAGTTTGACGTCATGGCATCGCTAGTCTCACCAAGCCGTGTACACAGTGACGAAATCATCAGTCACGCATCCGAAAGGCACGCAGCCTCTTCCAGGGATGACTGTTCCACACACAGCCTCTTCCAGGGCTGACTGTTTGATGGGAGTATAATTAGTGGATCCAAAACTTACAAAAATGAATTAATTATTATTGAAAATGTTGAAGAGGTACAAAGCTGGCTAACGAACTCATCCAATGCTTTTCTCCAAACTAGCTATATCCAAAATTTCAAGTAAATATGACAAAAATTACGGACTCTAATCTGGGTCAACGGACTTTCCATAAACGGTCTTTTATGTCTTCAATGAGACATCCAGTTACAATATGCCTGGGAGGGATCTCTTAGCCACCCCTTAAATAAAGTGTTTCGCTAAGTTTCAAGCAATGATCTGAGATTCTCGTGTCTACACACACACACACACACACACACACACACACACACACACACACACACACACACACACACACACACACACACACACACACACACACACACACACACACACACACACACACACACACACACACACACACACACACACACACACACACACACACACACACACACACACACACACACACACACAACACACACACACACACACACACACACACACACACACACACACACACACACACACACACACACACACACACACACACACACACACACACACACACACACACACACACACACACACACACACACACACACACACACACACACACACACACACACACACACACACACACACACACACACACACACACACACACACACACACACACACACACACACACACACACACACACACACACACACACACACACACACACACACACACACACACCACACACACACACACACACACACACACACACACACACACACACACACACACACACACACACACACACACACACACACACACACACACACACCACACACACACACACACACACACACACACACACACACACACACACACACACACACACACACACACACACACACACACACACACACACACACACACACACACACACACACACAGCCTTTCGTGCCAAATGTACGTTCAGCAACGAGGTTAGCGTAACTAGACATGACGTAATTTTTATCTTGTTACATCAGTTGTCGGAGGTTTAGCCTGCCTGCCTTGGAATTCACGGACATGCTATTAAATTCGCGGCCCCACCACTACCCATCCTAAAAAGTCCCTTCTATAAATAGAAGGGACTTTGAAAAGAACAGCTGGTCACATCTTTATGTTTTTACCGACTTTGTTGTTTTGCAAATATAACTTATTTTACATAATACACATTATTCACCTAAATATCATATTTGCTTTACTTCAAACGTTAATTTTTGTTTTGGCATTTGGAAATGTCACACCTACTAGTTGCACTGCAAGTACTTCAAACAAGATATGTTTCCTGTTTCTGTCGTGTGCACAGTGTTGTCCCAAATCTTTCACACCGTAGGCCATTTCTGAACAACCGAGATCGTCTTTTGCACAGCGTAGTCCCAACATCAAATAACCTTTTTCAGTTCGAGGGACACTAAAATTCCCTAACCTAACCCCTTGTTGTCATTTGTACAACTGCCAGAAATGTTGACACGTGTATTTAGTGTAGTGTAGACGCAGCTAAGCAGCAGAATCTGGTTTGACGAATCGGACACGCGTGCGATTAAATCAGTTTTGCACACTGAAATCGCGCCGATTTCATCGAATTATGACAGTTTGTGGCCACATTTGTTTTTACCTCTGCAACTAGCTACATGTGCTCAAATCTATTTGCAGCTATGGGATGCCAAACAAACAATATTGACTTATATTTTGTCTGATACAAGCATAAATTGCAGCCTAGTGGGTCATACGGGATGTAGTCCTTATCCCTGCTACGTGCACAGGCGTAGTCCTGTCTACATACCCTGTTGCTTGCTTGCATAGATAGGCAACTCTGTTTTCATGTTTAACCCCTTAACTGCCGCGGCAAAGCGAACGCCACACAGCTCAGTGCAAGAGACATAAACCCTCATGAGCCCCACAATCGCGGGGGCTCATGAGGCTTTATGTCTCTGTTAGTCCTGTGTTCTAATATCTGATACAAACCAGATAGGTGAGGCTAGCGCTGGCAGAATTGTACAACAAACCAAGGGGAATTTTGAAGATGCAAATGATCGTCTTATTCTATACCTGCGTATTTCTCTGTGGGCTGGCGATTGGGTGCCTGATAGGCGGGGGCTGGGGATCTAACTGTTCTGTTCGTCTGTCCAGCGCTGAGTAATTCCCCTTGGTTTGTTGTATAATATCTGATAGTCCCATGTTCTAATTTTGCTCCATTTCCATCTATGTTTTTGTCACGCGAATGTCGGTCAGCGTGCGGTCGTTTCAGACGAGCAATTCGTGATGACTGGCGGCGAAGGGGTTAACGATTGTTAACCACTTTGTAATAATTTTCTTGCAGCCAGGACCGTGACAACGCCGTGGTGACAAGATGGTCAGTGACACCCTGCTACACTATGGACCGTCCACCCCCAGCCGCTACATAGGCTCGCCCATCGCCAAGGGCAGCACGCCAGCTCGCTGTGGGCGTGTGCACCAGGATCAGCTGATCCTGGGCAAGTGTCTGGGGGCAGGGGGGTTCGGGTCGGTGTATGTAGCCGGCATGAGGGGACGCACGGTGGCGGTGAAGACCTACCACAAGAGGAGCGGGTCCCCCATGGCTATCAAGCAGTCGTACCTCTGTGAGCTGACTGCCTTCAGGTCAGCTTCTTGAATGTTGGCGACGGGGGATACGTCGTAAAATAAATAAAGTATAACGTTTAAAGCTGAGAAACAGTAAAAAAAAAAAAAAAACTCCGCCCCGCACGTGTTTTAAAAAAACTTTGCAGGACCCAGCGAGGGTCCTGTCTTCGTGAACGTTCGGCTAACTTCGGCAAACCGGTTTGCAACTCAGTTGACTGAGTTTTCAACTGCGTTTGTCGTGCTGGCTGACTCCCGTGAAAAAGACAGGCCACTTCCTGTATGCAGCGAGTGGGCACCGCGATCACTGATCTAAACCAGCGATATTTTTACTGATATCAACAGTAGCAGACGACACTCGACCACCCGACGGACAGAGCAGGCCATTTGTGTCTTGCCTGGACGCACACTGGATATGGACCAGGCCGAACTATCCGTAAGTTACACAGCACAGCCTGAAGCTTTATTTGATATCGGAAGGGTGAGGAAGGAGGGGTTATTTGTCGTTTTGTGTTTGTTGTTATATCTTTTCATCTGGAGTGGCCTACAGCAAATTTTTTTCTCCATACGAAGGGCAGCTACTAAAAATCAGCTTGACCCATGGCGACCTTGTATCTTTTGGCATCTATGTAAACAGTCGATTCTCTCTCTCTCTCTTTCTCTCTCAGTCTCTCTCTCTCTCTCTCTCTCTCTCTCTCTCTCTCTCTCTCTCTCTCTCTCTCTCTCTCTCTCTCTCTCTCTCTCTCTCTCTCATATCCAATTTACTGTGTTGGTTGTACATCACAATGCTTCTTTATTTATTTATATTAGCCTATAATTATTGGACTGGAGGTACGTGTTGAAAAAATTCGTTCACAACTACAAAGTGTTAGGAGTCATACTTACAGCATGTACAGCCGTACATTCTGCCATCATAGTCCCCAGCGCGTAAAATCCGTGGCTGTCGGTCAGTTTCAAAGTGTCACAGAATCGTCTGCTGTTGTCCGATCTGCTAATCGCGATGATTTCCGTGCAACAGGAAGTGTCGTTTTCCGAGAGTTTTGCAAGCTCGGGATACGCAGTTGCCAACTCCGTCAACTGAGTTACGAACCGATTTGACCCACTTAGGGGCAGGGCCCAAGCTGGGTCCTTAGTCTTTTTAAAACACGCGCTGGGCAGGTTTTTCTCATTGCACCTCAGCTTTAACCTCTTCGGCTTCGCTGTCGAGAAAATGTGAACATGATCCAACTAAAAGAGACATTACGAATCATCAGGGGCTCCCGCAGTCGCGGCGGCTCATGAGGATCTATGTCTCTTGCTGAATCCACTCTTCATCCACGTTTCTCTGAAACAGAATATCCGAATGCGGCAATGACGTCTCCGATGTCCAGCAGTAGATGGATGGATCGACCATGATCATTCAAGGGTAGTGCCAGCTTAGTTTGGCGCCTACAGGCGCCAAGCTAATCTGGCACTGCCCTTGAATGATCATGGTCGATCCATCTCCTGCAACTGGTACGCTTCTTTGACGCTGAATTACAGTGATTTCAAAAACGCAGTCTCCATCCACTGGCAGTACGGACGGCACAGGGCGCTGCGTGCGAGAGGCATAGATTCTCATTTCGCATTAACCCCTGTGTTTCAGCCTTTATTAGACGCAAGTGGTTAGGTGAGGGACTAAGGAAAACCCTGTGCAAACGTTTGTTGTTGTTTTTCTTCGTTGTAGACTGGGCTTGAAACACGCCAACATCGTGAGTGTTCTTGGTGCCACGTCGCTGAACGACTTTGCGGAGGGAGCGTGGATCATCATGGAGTACGTGGGCGAGAAGAACCTCCAGCAGCTTCTGAACGATCCCAAGGTCACCTTGGAACACAACCAGCGTCTCAGGTAGTTCGTCAGTGTTTGTGTTTGTATGGGGGAGGGGGAGGGGGTGTAGATGGAGCAGGTACCTATTTGAGAACAGCAGATGGGTTAAACACCAAATTTAGCCTCTAAGACATTTTCGTAACCCTTTTTTTTTTTCTTCTTCCTCTAATTTAAGGTACATCGTGATGGGAAAGCTTTTACATATACAATTGTGCACATTTGTAAATTATTTCTTTAGCGTTTGAAAGCAAAACAATGGTGTGTGAAGCGAGAGTTGTGTGGGAATATAAGATGGTGATTCATTATGCAGCCCTAAATAGACGTAGCAGTGATACAAATACCTCATACGTGCTTTTCTGTGCTTGACAGTGATTTTTTTTTTTTTAAACGTGCGACTGAAAGTCGTAAGGAAATGAAACATTACCAGCACACATGTTTGTGTCGTAACTGAGTACCTGACAGAGATCTTCAGGTGTGTCCGCATGTATTGTAATATATACATATATATAAATGTTCGGACGTTCAGTAGGAGGCAGCTGTACATCTTACAAATACATAAGTTAACATATTACACGCTGAAAGGGTATCCGCCAGTTCCTGCGACATTAGACGACCGTGCCACGAGTGTTACAAAACAAATCTGCATGTTTGTTGGAGGTGTGTTCCAGCTTCTCACTACAGATCGCCAGAGGCCTCAACTACCTGCACTCCGTTAACGTGGTTCATTTGGACCTCAAGCCAGCCAACATCATGGTCACCGCCGACAACAGGTACTTCAGTCAGTCTAAAAGTAACTACTGTACTACGAGTGCGACACTGATGATCGTCGACAACGTATCTAATTTTCTACCCACAGCATACCGAAGCGAGGAAGAAGACCCTCGCGTCAGCAACTGATGTTTAAGCCTAATTTTTTTTTTTAATCTCCTGTAACAAAACGTCTTCGGGCCCACGACGGTCGCAGTGGGCCCGCGCACAGCTGTGCGCGGGCCCACTGCGGCCGTCCGTGGGCCCCAGGACCTATGCTTACTTTATTTTATTTTAAATTTTGGCCCACAGACTACGGATTGCAGATTTCGGCTGCTGTCATCAGCTGCCACCAGGCAAAGAAGAGGGAGACGCCCCGAGGGTGGCAGTGGGAGAGGCCCCCGTGGTGGGGGAAGGGGAGGGGATGCAGCTGGCCCCAGTGCAGGCCCCCTGGAGGAACGCGCTGGCAGGGACACTGGCCTACAGGGCTCCCGAGCTGCTCAAGGGTCAAAGACCGGCGCTGCGCTCTGACGTGTACTCTTTGGGCATCACACTGTGGCAGATGGTGAGTGGGTCTATATGACTGTAATGAATGAAACCACAGGCGTTTTGTCTACAACGACTCGACTGAGCTGGCGAGTAGGCCTATACGACCGTGAAACCACATGCGTTTTGTTTAAAATGACTCTGGCGAGTAGGTCTATTTGACTGTAAAACCACATGCGTTTTGTCTAGAATGACTGAGCTGAGTGAACGCGGAGAGTTGCAGATCTGCGTATTGGTCTGTGATCACAGATCAATACACTTTTGTTTGTTGCGGGGATTGTGGCGTAGGCCGGGAGTGCACTTAGGATTATCGAATCTGGAATTTGTCAGTTCAGTATCCAGAAACAGGGTCTGCATACGGTACTTCTAACCCGTCTTCCACCCTCCTCCCTGGTCCATACACCCCGCAGCCAGTTTAGGGTGTTTTGGATGAAGTTGTGTTGGGCTGAGACGTTTTGTCACATAACGTACGATCTTGCACTAACATACGTATAGTTAACGAAGGTCGTCCTTCAGCATCTACCGTTTCATTTTAATTAACAAGAAAAACAAATCATCCTAGGAAATCAGTCGGAATCATTTTGCTAAATCAAACTCGCCCAAAGGCCGGCATTTTCTGACGTCTGCTATATTTGCCATTGGTTCCAGCAAACACGCACGGGGCCTTACGAAGGTGTTCCCGCTCACGCAGTGGTCTTTCAAGTGGTAGCCAAGCATCTGCGACCGCTCCACATGCCCAGCCCCAAACCATCCCTCTCCTCTACCTCCTCCTCCTCTTCTTCCGAAGACGACTTCGGCGATGCAGATCCCGCTGAAGACATTGATGGAGGAGTTGGCGATGATGCAGGAGACGAAGGTAAACACGTCGATGAGATTAACCTCCTTGCGCATGCAGTCTCCGGCACTGTGAACAAGAGGGTTAAGGGACCTGAAGATGGCGGCGATACCAACGAAGACGACCTGGATGGCAGAAAAGGCGCTGAAACCGATGATGATGACAACGACGACGACGATCCTTTCGAAGTGCTCTTCAGCGATCTGTACACTCAGTGCTGGGCCCCGGCCGTGGAGGACAGGCCCACCTCACTCGAGGTCGTGCACGTCATCGGACTCTGGCTGGAAAACTTGGACAAATAGGTGACCCGATAAGCCAAAGGTCCTCGGGCCGGCGCCGACCGCATTGGGCCCGCGCACGGCCGTGCGCGGGCCCACTGCGGCCGGCGCCGGCCCGAGGACCTTTGGCTTACTCGGGACGTCATTGATAACGTCACAAAACGCGCGTGGCCAAGGATAACTGCTGCGTCGAACAAACCATGCGATTACGACGGAGGAGTTGTCCCTGACCACGCTAGAGTCGCCGCAACTGCCGGTATCGATGGAAAAGTAGACAATTAGATTTGTGTTTGGTGACTACCGACGTTAGAAAAAACATCCCGGCTTGACTACAACAAAACGACACTTTTGTTATACTGGCGGAAATGTGTTTCTTTTTCAAGCCAAGCTAGGCCTGTCAGACGTGGAAAACTTGCGCAAATGCGGCACAGCGATGTAGATTTTTGGGTGCTAGTTGCTTACGCTGGAAGCGGTATCCCAGAGATAACCTTTTTTGTTGTACCTATGTTATCTCTACGGTGCGACGTAGGCGTTACACATTTCTTGCTACAGTAGGATGGTCAACAGTAAAGAGCCTGGACAAATCATAGACTTTTTGTGTGTGGAATCATGATCAGAAAAAAAAAACAGCGCTGCCATGGATTATAACTACAGTGTTGATGTGTCTAGCACAAACCGCTTATAAGTGAATACATTGAGAAATGTGAGTTACTGAAGACATTGAGAAATGTGAGTTACTGGAAAAGGGTAAGTAAGGCTTGCAATTGTGAAAAAGAAGTTAATGAAAACTGAAAAGAAACCCAGTATACATGTAGATGTATACATGTCTTTACTAATCGGTGGAACACGTGACTGATTGGATTATAACTGAATAGTGAGGGAAAAACAAACGGATGAAGCTTCTTGGGGGTACTAAGCATCAACGCAGGATCTGCCTTGAAGAAAGTGAAAATCATTTTTTTTTTTTACATGTGAAATAATATAGTTTGTTTCATGCTTTAGGTGTAGGCCTAAAGCTGTCGTTAAAATACAAAATTGACAGATGCTAAAAACAACACTTTCGAATATGTCGTTTTGTTTGCTGTGTTTAGCACTTTGTCTGTAGGTAGTGCTTTTTGTCACAGTGATTCCTGCAGGAATCACAAAAGCGCTACCGACAGCCAAAGGCTTAAAGGTGCATTCATTCATAACATATTGTAGACCTTTGTAATATGATTGAGCTGTCGACCCTGTCTGAAAAAAAAACCCCACCAAAAAGGAAGCATTGCGGGCAGTATAGACTGCACTGAATGACATGCTGTTCAGTTTGTTTTGTTTGGTCAAGTGTAAAATACTGACAGTGAGTTTCCCAGGGCCACCCTGTTCAGCCCTACAGGGTGGGTTTATCTCTGTTTTCTTGGGGTACATGTTTCTGTCTACCGTTGGTCCATTCACCTGTATTTTCCTTTTTTAAAACACTCCATACTGTCTGCGCTGCCTGTTGCTGTCGATATTGGATGTGTGTTGCTACATGGTCTGCTGCACTTAAGAGATCACAGGTTATGTGTTTCCGGTTAATGCATTTTTGTATATCATTTCTCTGTACATATTTTGTAATTGTAATGATTTTCTACTTTAAAAAAAAAACAAAAACCTAGGGTACGATGAATTAGCATGAAGGTGCCGCATCCCTAGCATGTCTTAGGTTTATTTAGCATATTAGACCGGCTGGCGACATACATTGCATATTCTGTTGATTTTTTTTTCACAAGCAGCGCAGGCACGTCCTGAGAAAGTCTTGTTGCTATCGGGACGTTAATCACGAAGGTGATTTCAAGGACGGGGCGCCGAATACGAAAAACAAATAGTTCTTCAGTTATCAAATCAGTGTATTTTCCTAGTCACAGTCTTAGGTACATACATTTT
This sequence comes from Semisulcospira habei, assembly GCA_036245525.1. NCBI lineage: Eukaryota > Metazoa > Mollusca > Gastropoda > Semisulcospiridae > Semisulcospira > Semisulcospira habei. The sequence continues at coordinate 149,625,335 of BTPG01000005.1, read as the reverse complement.
TGCTCACACCTCGGTCGAGACAGAAGGGCGATAATGAAGCAGAAGAGTCTGATACTGCAGATCGATACGGATTATGAAAAAAAGGGTTTCTCGACGAGTGCAGAATGGACGATTTCAGAGAAATGAGACGTATTTTGACGCTGAGGATGAATGCGCAGACGGACAAACACGCGATATTGCATTGGTTTGTCCGGGTTTTGCACGGTCTACAACACGATAAAAGTACTTCAAACCCCTCGCGTCCTTTGGCGTCTTTTGACGCGAGGTTTTTGGTGTACTCCTGTCGTCAGCTGTTCATTGTACTTTCATAGTACTGCAGTGGACTTTCAGTCATTACTTCCTCATTTTGGCGGTGCATAGGAAACGCATATAGTGCACTTAGTGTTGTCATATGCTGCATCATTTTTGTGCAAGGAAACTATTTTGAATGTTCATAATTGGTAGTTCTGTGTATAGTAACCTAAATATTAGAGAGATAAGCAGGAATAGACGATTTCAGACGTGCAGTTTTGATCCACTTCTGATTTCCGGAAATCGTCTATTGAACGTTTCTTCAATAAACAAAAGCAAATTATAAAATAAAACTATTTGTATAGAGCGTGCATATTGTGTGTATGTGAGAGTGTGTGCGTTTATGTGCGGTGTGTGTGTGTGTGTGTGTGTGTGTGTGTGTGTGTGTGTGTGTGAGAGAGAGAGAGAGAGAGAGAGAGAGAGAGAGAGAGAGAGAGAGAGAGAGAGAGAGAGAAAGTCCCAATGTGCAAAAGGCTATCGGGCCGACATCGGCCCGATAGCCTTTTGCGCATTGAGTTAGTCATGAAAGACGAACAGAAAGATGGTTATCTTGCACTATTAAGACTGATGTGTGCTGGTCTGTGATCCTGGACTTATTAGGCTATATGACCTGCAGGCCTAAGGTCAAAGATCAGAAACTAGCACACACACGTGCATATTAAGTGTGGGTGTTCGTGCTTACTCTAGCCAACTCTGTGGAAGGTAAGCAAAGCTGCCACACAACCAGATGAGCCGCACAGTAGTTTTTCCTCTCTCAGCAACACGAATTCACGAGTGCAATTCAACTTCTACTGCCTTTCGGGTCCCCTCCCCCCCCCCCCCTCCCCATTGCAACTGCGATCACACATAATACTCGAAAAAGTCACGAGCACAGACCCACATTAACCCTGGGTAGCAGGCTTGTCAGAACATTGAAATTCAGATTTTAAAAAAAGGTGACTGCCTTTGCGAGAACATTGGTGTAGATCTGCTGTGGTGAAAAAAAAGGTTTTCTGTGTAAGAAAAGCCAGATGTCTGGGTGGTTGAGAATTGGGCAGATACGAATGCAATGCAACGCATATTTTGGGCTGTAACACTCTAAGGGATTTGTTGTGACTCAGTGGCCGGACAGAGGCGTAGATCTTCACGAACCCCCGCGACTGCGGGGGGCTCATAAAGACAAACGCCTCTTGCATCTGGGGGTTGTTTTGCGTGTTTCGATAGTGAAAGGATTAATCAATGAGCTTACTACGATCAGCTTGCAGTGACCACTGATAATCTCAACACATTAATTCCGGATCATGGTTGACGTCTGCAGCCAGTTGCCCAAATCAATACCTCCACCTGTTTTATGCCGGGTAGCTAGCTAGCGAGCTAACTGTACCCCGTGTGGATAATGTGATAAGAGGTTGAGGTTGTTTTCACATTTTGCGAACAAAAATAGCCACCTGAAAGAGGCATAGATCCCCATCTTCTTCTTCTTCTCGAACGCCGTCACACTTGGAGTTTGGCTCTCAAAATGAAATCTGTTGTCTTCTGTAGCACCTCCACAGGCCCGTACAGTTTCTCTTGTAGAGTGGTGGGCTTCTGCCATATCTCCTCCCTCATCAACTGGTGGTTCCCACAGTCCTGGAGGATGTGCTCTGTGGTCTGCTCTGCTTCTCCACAAGGGCACAGGGGAGATGGCACGAGGTGAAAGCGTCTGTGCAGGTGGAAATTGAGTCGGTTGTGCCCGGTCCTCAGACGGATGATGGTCACCTGCTCTTGTCTGGACAGCTGATGGTAACTGTCTAGGGACCGTTGTGGTGGTCTGTACACAGACTTAATGATGGTCTTCATCTCTGTGAAGCTGACTCCATTTTCGTCTTGTTCTTTCTCTGCGCCCACTTTTGCCATTCTGTCAGCTTCTTCATTGCCGTAGATGCCACAGTGTGAAGGGATCCACTGCAGCACCAGTCTGGTACACTTGATGTTTTGCAGTGCCTCTTGTAGACGTGGCAGTTTGCTTGCTGTTGCTGCCTCAAGGGCAGACATGGCATCAGTCAGGAAGACAATCTGGGCATCAGCGTCTGCAGTGCCACTAAGGGTGTTTGCAGCACGGACCAGGGCTTTCACCTCAGCTCTGTAATTTGTGCAGTGTAGGCCTGTTGATACTGCCTCTGCCTGCCATTTTCCGTTTGGGTACTGAATGTACACCCCAGCCCCTCCATTCTGAACTGCATCTGTGGCTGATCCATCGGTGTATGCCCGTATCCATGCTTCCTGGGGATACTTTTCTTCGAGCATGGCCAGGGTTTTCTTGCTCACAGTGCTGTGCTCATCTTTGGTTGGTGGTGTAGGGTACCGTGGAAGAGATGGTGATGTTTTCTGCCTTACTTTCCCAGGGTGGAAGGTCACTAGCAGGATTCAGAGCCTCTACCTGCACAGGGAGCTTTGCCTGGTGTTTTCTCTGCAGAGCTCTCGTCTCCTTCACAAAGCTTGATCTTTTCAGTCTCCCTGAGGTTGGCTGTTTCATCCTGGCATTCATAGGATGGTCTTTGGAAGACTTAACCTTTGTGGACTGTATCAAGGCTTTGCAATCTCTTCTCATGCGCAGGGGTGGGGTGCCTGTTGTCTCTTCCATCTTTTCAATTGGTGTGTAGATCCCCATGAGTCCCCGCGTTCGCGGGGGCTCATGAGGATCAATGGCTCTTGCATCTGGGTGTTGTTTATCGCGCAGGGGTTAATCAATGAGCTTACCACGATTAACTTGCCCTGACCGCTGATAATCTCAACACAATAATTCAGGATCATGGTTGAAATCTGCTGCCAGTGGCCATAATCAAAACCTGGCAAGATTAACCCATTCAGCCCTGACGCACTACAGCAGGAGATGGGTCGACCATGACAATTCAAGGGTAGTGCCAAATTAGGTTGGCGCCTGTCGGCGCCAAGCTAATCTGGCACTGCCCTTGAATTATCGTGGTCGATCCATCTGCTGCAACTGGTGCTAGGGCATTAGATGACACCTCCAAAATTTGGGAAATACGGCCGTCGGGCTGAATGAGTTAATGGAAAATAGGTCCAACTTTCAACTTCACGAATCCGAACACACGCATGCACGCACACGCACAGACATTATTTAACAAAATTCCGCAGACAATTTAAACAGTACACTCTTTTCCATAGCACATTATTGCAAGTACACTGTATAACATCTATAAATGGATCGATCAACACAAACTTCAGTCAATCTTATGGAAAAATGTTCACTTTAACCCCCTCGTGCATGCAGCTACCGGTGCCATTTACAATACCGGTGGCTGCATGGACTTGTATAGGGTTTCAACCACAAAGCGCGATTTTGTGGAAACAAATGGTAAGCAATACAAATTAAGTACACCTTGTCTCTGTTATCACCGATCGTGCAAATAAAACGTGGTGAAATAAAAGTTCGTGTAGCATATATATAGGCCGTTTGACGTCAGAGCGTACGTTTTTGCCAAATATCTCCGCAAAGAAATACCTTTCTGTACCACTTTAAGAACAAATATCATAGTGCCAACTGACCTAATATGGAATATTGTTGTTACTGAACTCCTGTGATTTGTCGACTTTGCTCTACAATCGTAAAAATGTAAAGACAAGAACAAGACATTTTCAATACCCCAAGTAGAGCCCCGGCGCATTTCAATATCGAGGTCAAGCATGCAGACTTCAAGTATACCTGCGCTGTTTCAGGTTTAAACTTGGCCAATTCACGTGAAAATGGATCTTTCTGATACTGGGCTTAATATATCTGGGGCACATTTAGGGATGTAAAATGAGGCACTTGATGAAAAAAATCCGAATTTCTACAACTTGTACAGCAAAACTGACACGTCGTTCGAGTTTCTTAACTCATTCTACCCCAACACCAAAATCCTTAATTTTTTCCCCTGTCCTCTCAAGACTGCATTGCAGTGCAGGACACAGATCGACCATGATAGTTCAAGGGTGATGCCAGAATAGCTTGGCGCCCGTAGGCGCCACGCTATTCTGGCACCACCCTTGAACTATCATGGTGGATCCTTATCCTGCTGTGGTGTGTCTGGGGTAGAATGAGTTAAAGGTAAATCGTATTAGGTCAACTGTCACTGAATGATATTTGTTGTAGGACAGGTATAGAAAATTGGCTCTTTGCGGAGATATTTGCGAGAAACGTGCGCTCCGATGTCAAAAAACAAAATAAACTTATAATAATAAATAATTACGGTATTTATAATGCGCTTATCTTATAATAATTATAACTCTAAGCGCGCACTCACAACTCGCGCACGCATGCGCACGCTTTAGACGACTCACGTACCACAGATAGTGGAATACATTACAACAGTCTGCTTAGGGTGGGGAGTGTGGTGGTATAGTGCTAGAACTGTTGAAAGAGGTGAGTTTTGAGGGCGGACTGGAAGGAGGAGAGAGAGAGAGTGTTTCTGACGGAGAGAGAGTGGGAGAGTGTTCCAGGTGGATGGACCGTATACTGAGAAGGAGCGGGGGCCGAAAGTGCTGAGTTTGAGCGGAGCGGGGGCCGAAAGTGCTGGATGTGGAGGCGGAGAGGGTCGGAGGCGGAACGGGGAGGAGTGTTGGGGTGAAGTAAGTTTGAGAGATAGGCGGGAGCGCAGTTGTTCAGGGATTTGTAGCAGAGAGACAGAATCTTGTATTGATTCTTGTCGGATTGTTGCCTTATAAATAGCAAACGAATTATTTGCGAGGCTTAGCAGATGGTCTTATAAATGGACGTATAGGTTACAGCTGTGTATACCTATAAATTATTATGCAAATCGCAAAAAGTGGTAACATATAATAGCACTGATATCAGCAGTCAAACGCCATTGCAACAGGCACAGATCATAGATTGTCATCAACGCCAGCAGAAGCGGGGTTCACTGAGGATTTTTGCATGTTGCTGTACCACTAGAGGAGGAACAGCCTACAAAGTAGACTTCCCCCTTGTTTAACACATTTGCGACGTACCGCATGGGGATTGGCCGCGTATCCCCATGCGGTACGTCGCGAATGAGTTAACCCCATTCACTGCCGAGAAAAACCGTGTGAAAACAAGCCAACCGCAGGAGAAATATGTCCTCATGAGCCCCCGCACTTGGGGTGGGGAGGGGTTGGGGGGGGGGTGTTGGTGGGGGGCTCATGAGGACCTATGCCTCTTGCTGACACCACTTTGAATCTATGTTGCGTTGAGAAGGGGCAGACTGCAGGTAAAATCACAAAAAGGAGGACTGCCAAGCGCGTAAAATGCAGATAAAAACCCAATGGAGACAGAAACACGCTTCTTAATGCCAGTTACAACACAGTTTATTAATATTTCTAACTAGACAAACAAACAAGCATAGTTACGATTCAGTCGCTACTTATCTTTGTGAGTGAGAAGAAGCAAAGCGGCAACTGATAACATATATATTAATAAACTGTGTTGCTGCTGTCATTTCTAAGCGTGTTTCTTTCTCTGTTGGGTTCTTCTCTGCGTACATGTACACTTCCTTGCGCATGCGTCCTCCTCAGCAAAGGGGGAAAGCGGGCTTGTGCGGAGCGGTGGAGAACAAGCAGTCTGGTGGTCCTTGAAATAGGTATTATAACTAGGCAATCACAACACGTCTCGCGATAACACTGATGCCGCTTCCCCAGTAAGCAAAAGGTCTTCGGGCCGACGACTGGCCTGCAGCTGGCCCGCGCACAGCGTGCGCGGGCCAGCTGCAGGTCATTCGTCGGCCCAAGGACCTTTTATGCGCATTGGGCTGTCGTCATGCCGGCTCCCAAAAAGTCCGGGCGGTCTGGGATCGTACTCAAACGCAGCAAACTCGTAGAAATACAGCGAAGCTATTCTCTCTAATACGTCCAAAGGAACACTTCTGTAGGCACTCTCCATGGCTAACTTTCGCTGTTTGGAAAGACTTTTGAGATCTTCTTGGGATAATAGCTGAAAAGCACTCAGTATTATCTCCATAAAATTGTCTTCTGTCTGTTGTGGTGTAAACTGGTCCATAGGAAATGTCCAGTGGTTCGGTAAATATCCGTACATTTGGAATGCTGACCACAGTTGTAACGCTAGAGAAGTATTATTAACACAGTTGTAGTACACCGTGGGATCACGTTTCCAGTCTCCTCTGAGATACCCAAAGTTATCTTTAGTTAAGGCCTCCAACTGGCGCAAAGTCGTCAGCTTGTTATCTAGCGAGTCCAGGACCCAAGTGAGGTTCATCTGACGCAACACGAGGGCGCTGTCTTCCCTGAACGTCTCCATACGCCCGATGAGATGGGGACAAAACACACAAGGGTCACACAGATACTCCACAGGCCGCCAGTGCTCGTTCAGCTTTCCGGGCGCCCGCTGCCCCGTGTCAGCTATGTAGGTGAGAAACTCTGCGAACGTGATGTTCCCGGATGTGCAGTTGGATCTCCATTTATCACCGCTGTACGTCCCCCTCGAGCCGTCCCCCTCCCGGAAATAGTGGGCGATCATGGGTCCCTCGGTGTTCCAGAAGTCCAGCAGGAAATGCTTGTCGATGTAGGACGACCACAGGCGGCTGTAAGGGTTCCTCACGAACATGAACCTAAAGTAGTCCACCATGTCTTCTAGCGTCTGCTGTCCGGGCTGGATCTCACTGAAGGTCATCGCTCTGCGCTCCTCAGTGTGCACCAGATTGCGGGGCATATCCAGCGGGTGCCGGTAGGTGGCGTTGCCAATGTCATTATGCAGATAGCGGAAGAGGCTCAGCCAGAACGTGCACGAGACTTTGGGCACCACGCAGTACGCCGTGCGCGTGCGCGCGTGCGACGTCATCTTGTACACGAGGCCTAGACGTCGCTCGCTGCACGTGTTCTTCCAGCTCAAGCGCCTGTGTGCCTGGGTGTCGGACAGCAAGGCGGTGAAGTGCTGGTTCCAGAGGTGACTGAGGGGGCTGTCAACGCCGCATTCCTCCTGTCGCCGTATGACCGTCAGCATCAGCGTCAGCCCTGTCAGTAAGCAAAAAACAAAGGCCTGGCGTAAGTCAGTACCCAATGCGCAATAAGCCATCGGGCCGATGTCGGCCCGATGGCCTTTTGCGCATCGGGTAGCAGAGTGTTTACGTCTATTACGCCAGACTCCCAGCAACAAACGAGAGAGAAATCACGGCGGATTACCAACTACTAACAATGTAAGTTATTGGTAACCGTGGTTTGCTACACGGACCCTTGTAGGCCTGAGGGAGGTAAAAGGAACCATTGTACCCCTCCGGCCTGAGAGGTACAATGGTTCCTTTGACCTCCCTCAGGCCTACAAGGGTCCGTGCAGCAAGCCGCTGCTACCAATAACGTATTTGTTTTCAGTCCTCCGCCATTTTCGTAAAATAAATCAAGAAGAAATCTTCCGACCTGGGTCACGCCAGACGTGACTGACGTCAAAGGAATATACATTTATACATAAGACTTATGACGTAATAAAAAAAATCTTTCATGACGTTGCCGTCTCCAGTAGTGTGCCTGTTGTTTCGAACAACACTAAGTAACTTTGTACCTTAGAACGTTTTGTGATCTTTTATAGAACAAAACTGGCATCAAAGACGCGTCAGAAAGAGGGCTACAAAAGTCCGCCATTAGTCGCTACAAGGGTTTTTGTAGCTCGGTCATGTGGTACAGTTTGCGCTAAAGGGATTGATTGGTCGTGTGACGTAGGGATCAAAACAAAAAGACATAGACAACGATCCAAGCATCTCCAAGAGCAACAGAACCTCATGAACCCAGGGGGCTCATGAGGATCTATGCCTCTTGGAGAAGTCTGGAGTGTTGTCTATGCTCATGGTAAAGCTGGTTATCTCCCAGGGGCCTCATGAGGATCTATGCCTCTCGGAGATGTTTGGAGTGCTGTCTATGCTTATGGTAGAAGCTGTTTAAAACCCCGGGGAGTCACAGGATTATCTATGTCTCTTGGAGATGTTTGGAGTGCTGTCTATGCTTGTGGCAAAAGCTGTTTATCCTCCAGGGGACTCAGGAGTATCTATTCTATGCCTCTTCAGTCGAGATATTTGGAGTGCTCTATATGCTTATCCCTTATCATTCGGAATACACCAGTGTGTGAAATAAGTTTTGACTAAAATAGTTCAAGGGTAGTGCAAGAATAGCTTGGCGCCTCTAGGCGCCAAGCTATTCTGGCACCACCCTTTAACTAAAGCCACTGGTCTATAATCCTTATCTGTAAGTAGTATAATGTAGTTTGCATATGGCAGTGTACAAATTTGAACCTTTTGGCGTCAGTATAATATGGGTTAAGGCAGAAGCCGTTTAAAACCCCGTGGAGTCACAGGATTATCTATGTCTCTTGGAGATGTTTGGAGTGCTGTCTATGCTTGTGGCAAAAGCTGTTTATCCTCCAGGGGACTCAGGAGTATCTATTCTATGCCTCTATGGAGATGTTTGCAGCGTCGTCTATAGATGCTTTTCTTGGTGGAAGCTGGTTATCGGCTGTGACTTCGCTCTCGGTCGTGTGTGCAAGTCCTTTCGTTTGAAAAGAATCCTCGCTATTGTACTAACGAGTACGGGACGCTCGGGTCTCTTCGGCAATCAGCCGGCCAACCGAGCTGCCCCAACCAGACCCAGTAAGCAAAAGGTCCTTGGGCAAAAGTCGATCTTGCGACGGGCAGTCTGTTGCGACGGGAATCAATGAATCTTTATTTTACAACGGTGAAGATATTAACACAGTCAGTGACTATGTCATTTTTCGTACCTGCCGTGAAAGGAGCTGAATGAGCGACTGATATCCGCCCTGTCAAGGCAAAAGACAGCAAGTCCGTTCTATTGAAAAGCGATATTTGTATCGTATGACAAAAACAATCTTGCTTGTCACAAAAATGGACTTGCTGGCTTTTGCCTTCACCCGGCAGACGCTAGTTTTGACCGAATGCCCGATTTATTCTTTCACGATTAGAGCGACACACATATCATAAAGCTGGAAAGACAACTGGAGTCTCACGAGATGTGGCTTGCTGACTAGACTGCTGCGATTTCCCCACAGTAAATGAGGAAGATGAAGAGCAGTCACGGCGATAGCCTGCATTGCTCGCTTCCAAACAGTTGTGCCATGTCTCCTTAACCCCTTCCCTGCCACTGTACGTACATTGTACGGACATTTTATGTTTCTGAAATCTTCTTCTTCCAGTGTAGAGTCGGGCTCGAACGAGCGTTGAAGACTGCGGCGACGCGTTCCGGTGTGCCATTAATCGTTGTTCATTCAACAACTAAAAGCCAACCCGTCCATAAAAAATGGATACAAATTGGTCTCAGTAAGAGGCATAGATCCTCGTGAGCCCCCGCAGTCGCGGTGGCTCATGAGGATCTATGCCTCTTACAGTAGGATCATGTTCACTTTTTTGTCTCGGAGGTTTAGGGGTTATTAGACAGATGTGTAGGGAGACTGTCACAGCCCACCTGTATGTCCGCTGTAGAGGATGAAGCAGATTGCGAGCAGCAGACACAGCGCCAGTCCCTTCAACAGGCAGCCCCGCCCCATCACACGCCTGAAACAGTTATTAGTTAATTGGGGTTAATGCCGAGCAGGCGACTAAGGCCATCTCACGGCGGCACGCCTGAAACAGCAGATGTGTATCCGACATGATTTCGGCTCCTGCTGGTCTTTACACGCCAAACGGAAAGTGCGTCACTTGAGTCGTATTGACGATAACGCTCGGCGGGAAAGACGCGTAAGTAGGTAGGTATTGTCAGTACAAGTCAAGGGGTTACACTGTTTTCTGAAATAACCAGTAACTAAAACAGAAAGCTTTAGAATGACAAGGATAACAAGATGGGATGAACTATAACCCACAAAGTCCCTTCTTTATGAGAGCTGTCCTTGCTGTCAATGGTCTCTACCTTTGACCTGATTCTGATGTTAAATTATCTCCAATTGAAAAAGTCTCGCAGACCTGCCAATGCGTCAGTGAGTTCTATAAGGGGCGCAGGACATACGCGCCATTGATTTGTCAAACGTCATTTGTCATGACGTAAGTTTTAGTTTTGACGTAATTTTATATTTACGTGATACGAGTTTCACTTTCGCTTCATAGGCTTGAGAAAATGGTGAAAAAACTAAAACTTCACGGTACAATTTCAGTCTTGTTATAATATGTGTGAAAGCAGGTTGACCTAGCTACATGATATACTAATACACGGGTCACCTGCATGCTCTTCTGAAAGCGCGTCAATGTGTGTGTGCATGTTAGTACGTGCGTGCGCGCGCGCTCCAAACATCTCCAAGAGGCATAGATCCTCATGCGCCTGGAGGGCGCATGAGGATCTATTCCTTATGGAGATGCGCGCATGTTTGTGTGTGTGTGTGTGTGTGTGTGTGTGTGTGTGTGTGTGTGAGAGAGAGAGAGAGAGAGAGAGAGAGAGAGAGAGAGAGAGAGAGAGAGAGAGAGAGAGAGAGAGAGAGAGAGAGAGAGAGAGAGAGAGAGAGAGATAGCCGCGCGCGCGCGAGAATGACGTTATATTTAGAGTATTATGTTAGTGGCTGCATGGTGACGAAGTTGCCTCTTTTACGTCACCGTCACTGTCTGACTTTCTCTAGAAGTAAAGGTTTTTTAGTGTTTTAATTCTTCTCTGAAAAGAATTATTTTTTTACTAAAGAAGTTGAACGGATACAAAGCTGGCTAACAAACTCATCCAATGTCTTTCTCCAAACTAGCTATATGCAAAGGTTTAAGTAAATATGACAAAAATTACGGACTCTAATCTGGGTCAACCGACTTCCTATAAACGGCCGTTTATATCTTCAATGAGACATTCAATTACAATATGCTCGGAGGTTCTCTTAGCCACCCACTTAAGAAAGTATTTCGCCAAGTTTCAAGCTTGTCTGTACAGAAATATCGGTGATTCTCTTGATTACATACATACGCACACACATACGCACATACGGCGCTTCGCGCCAAATGTACGTTTAGCAGCGAGGTTAGCGTAACTAGATTTGAAAAAAAGATGAGGATGTGAACGTTTTAGCAAATTTAGTGATAGAATAATTACAGAAAACATATTTTAAACATTTGAATTTTTCACAGATGGGTCTGTCTTAGATTCTTCGGACTGTGGTGCAGGCTTTGTTATTCCAGATCTCAACGTGAAGAAATCTTTTATCTCGGTAAAGCATTTTCTATATTTACGTCTGAACTGTATGCGATTCTCATGGCACTACATTTTAGTCAACTTATACCTTATGATATATTTAACATTTTGATTTTTTGTCGATTCTAAATCTGTTCTATATAGTCTAAAAAGCTGGGATTGTAACACTAGAAAAGACTTAGTATATGAAATAAAACATATTATGAGCTGTATTATGTCCAGACGAATAGGGGTCGATTTTCTTTGGATACCATCACACTGTAGAATTTATTGGAATGAAATTTGTGACAGACAAGCAAAAAAGGGAGCTATAAATAGAGAAAACTCAGCAGTTTGTAATAATATGCAATTATCTCTACAGGAAATGTACTCTGTGCTAAACAGCTTTTTTCACAAAGATGATATGAAATATACTTATCATGTTCCACCTTGTTCAAGAAAAACAGCTTCGTTGATATACAAGTTAAGACTAAATTCTTGGAAAACAAAATTCTCAAAAGACATCAAATGCGAGTGCTTAAGCCCCATCTCTGTTAAACATATATTCTGTGAGTGTCCTATTACAATGAATCTGTTGACAAAAAACAACATAACGGTTGAAAAATTAGCAGAACATATGTATGACATCTAACATAGAAATATTGCAATTCCATTAGTTAATATCATAATTCATAGTTCGGTGGGTAAACTATTATAATAAGTAATTTGTGTGCGTGGTTGGGTGTTAATTATTGTTATTCTTTAATATTCACAAGTGGTGTGTTTGGTTGTTGATTTTTTTTATTTATTTTTTTTTTTTGGGGGGGGGGGGGGGTGGTGGTGGGGTGGGGTGGGGGGGGGGGGATGGTGGTGGTGGTGGTGGTCTAATATCACCAATGTGTGAAAAGACGTTAAATAAAATCCTGATCCTGAACCTAGCGTAACTAGACATGACGTAATTTTTATCTTTTTACTTCAATTGTTAGAAGTTAAGCCTGCCCGCCATCGACATCATGGACATAATATTAAATTCGCCCCACCGCGACCCGTCCTAAAAAGTCCCTTCTATAAATAGAAGGGACTTAAAAACGTAGGTCATAATAACAAATTTTCAAAACCCCAAAAAACAACCAACCAACCAACAGGCGACCCACCAAAAAGCAAAACAAAACAAAACAAACAAACAAAACAACAAACAAACAAACAAAAAACCCGGAAAACAGCAAAAGAAAACCTGCTTCTGAATAAAAAGGACACAACAGTTTGTTAAACGACGGGGAAACTATTTTAGCCTTCTTAGTCTTACTTCAGTTATGTGCATGTTTGTTTTTGTGCAAAGTTACAGCGGAGTAGGTAGGAATTGGCCCTGACAATGTTGCATCTCACACTTGAGTCGTTATCGGAGTGGCCACATGTATGAATGCGGCCCATGCAGGGCTTTATTTGACAAAGGAATAAAAGCAGATTGTAGAGGGATTGGAGCAGTGTGTGTGTGTGTGTGTGTGTGTGTGTGTGTGTGTGTGTGTGTGTGTGTGTGTGTGTGTGTGTGTGTGTGTGTGTGTGTTTGCCGGCGTGCGTGACGTAATGAGGGGTGAGGTTGAGGTCATTAGGTAATTGGGTGCGGATTGAATAAGACGGCAAATAGGTCTTTTTTCTTAGACGCCAAACGGCTAATCTGGCACTACCTTTGAATTATCATGGTCGATCCATCTCCTGCAACAAGTGCATAGTCGTTAGATGACGCCTCCAAAATTTGTGATATACGTGTGTCGAGCTGAATGAGTTAAAATTGTGTTTTTTTGGCAGTGCTGCCTTATCATACTTCAGCACTGTGTTTGAAGAAGAGCAAGCCCCACCTGTGTTCAGTTGTAGTCAGTCCTGGATTTACACCTCAGTGTGAGGCGCAAGTACACAAGTAACAAGTCCTATCTCTGCAGGCACGAGGAAACGTTAACTCTGACGACGCACGTATTTCCCAAATTTTGGAGGCGTCATCTAACGACTATGCATCTGTTGCAGGAGTCAGGCGCCAAGCTAATCTGGCACTACCCTTGAATTATCATGGTTGACCCATCTCCTGCTGTAGTGCGTCATGGCTGAATGGGTTAAACGTTTAGGGCTCCACCACGAAGATGATTTCAAAGACGGGGCACCGAATAAGGTCTGAACAAATTTTGACACCCGCTGGATTCGAACCCGGGGCCTTCTGGCCTCCTTTTGGACGAGAGTCGAACGCTCTACTACCGAGCCACCCAGCTCATCTGCAAGCAAGAGGCATAGATTCTCATGAGCCCCTGCGACAGCAGGGGCTCATGATAATCTAGGCCTCTTGCAGATGGCAGGGGTTGGGGGGGTAGGTGAGAGCCAGTATTGATCCAGGGACGGTGTTAGTCGCTGTTGCAAAATTCCACGTGAAGAGTCACCTTCGCTACTGAGCACAATACCGCACTACGTGCGCGAGCAATTTCGTTTCAGCCATAATAAGTGGCGATGATCCTCACGAACCCCAAAAGGTCGCGTGGGCTGCAGTCTATTCATCTTGCTGATCCCATTACACAGACAGCAATTAATTGCGCCTGTCATCAGCATGAGGCATCGTCGCGTTGGATACTGAGTCTGGTTACCATAAATTTGCGGCAGGTTTGTATGACGAGTTAGGTTCGGGTACGATTAATAGCTAGCATAGGCATGGGGTGACCGTTGATATAAGCCGTTTGACATCAGAGCGCACAAGGGTTGTTTTTTCTCTCTCTCTCCAAATATCTTCGCAAAGAAAGACTTTTCTGTACCACCTTAAGTTTAAGAACAAATATTATTTTTGTGCCACTTGACCTAATACGGAATGTTTTTTTACTGAACGCCTATGATTTGTCGATTTTGCTCTACAGTAAAAAAAAAAAAAAAAAAAAAAAAAAAAAACCACCACAAAAAAACAGGAAAGGCAAAGCCATTATGGCTCACGTGTATGACCGATTTACATATGTGTAACCTATGTGACAAGGACTGGCTTCTGCAGCAGCAAAATCCAGGTTTTCTGCAAATGTAAGCTTTTTTCACACACCAGTCAACCCCCGGTGACCCTTGATATTTGTGATGAGTCGACTAAATTAGTATGCATAGGAAGGTCTTATCATCAGCTATCTTTGTGCCAAATTTGGTTGAAATTTTTGCAAAAATGTGGATAATACCTACAATTTTATAAAAAATTGGCATTTTACACACATTTGCCAGCCTCTTGTGACCCTTGACCTTTCCAAGGGGTCATCCAAATTAGTATGCATAGATAGGTCTTACCATCAGGTATCTCGGTACCAAATCTGGGTTTGAAGTTGTGAATAGTATTTGAGAAAAAACATCTTTTGTCAAAATATATCTATTTTTGGCCTATTTCCTGAGCTCTTGTGACCCTTGACCTTTCTGATGGATCAACCAAATTAGAGTGCATAGAAAGGTCTTACCATCAGGTATCTCTGTAGCAAGTTTGGGTTTAAAGTTGTGAACAGTATTTGAGAAAATATATCTTTTGTCAAAATATGGCTATTTCGGACCTATTTCCTGAGCCCTATGCATAGATAGGTCTTACCATCAGGTATATATAGCAAGTTTGGGTTTGAAGTTGTGAACAGTATTTGAAAAAAACATCTTTTGTCAAAATATGGCTATTTTTCACCTATTTCCTGAGCTCTTGTGACCCTTGACCTTTCCGAGGGATGGACCTAATTAGTATGCATAGAAAGGTCTTACCATCAGGTACCTTTATACCAAGTTTGGGTTTGAAGTTGTGAATAGTATTTGTGAAAAAATAAATTACGTCAAAATATAGCTAATTTTGACATATTTCCTGATCCTCTGTGACCTTCACGTATTTGAGAGGTCACACAAATTGGTATGTTTAGAAAGGTCTTGTCACAAAGTATCCTTTGGCCAAGTTTGAAGACTGTGGCTTGAATAGTCTCCGAAAAATGCCAACGTTACGACCACTGGCCCAAAACATACTCACTTTTTCTTTGCACGTGAGCCCCCCCCCCCCCCCCCCCCAAAAAAAAAAAAAAAAAAAAAATGTTGAAAAGACAAAAACAAGCCATTTTTAATACCCTAAATAGAGCCCCTGCAGATTTCAATATCAAGGTCAAACATGCAGACTTCACGTATGCCTGGGCTGTTTCAGGTTTGAAAACTTGGCAAATTCACGTGAATATGGATCTTTCTTATCCTGGGCGTAATATATCTGGGTCACATTTAGGGGGGGAGGGGGCTTACTTACTTACTTACGCCTGTCACCCCTACCCGGGTATAGGCCGTCGACGAGAGACCTCCAGCAACTCCTGTCCTGTGCTTCTCCTTCGATTCTACTCCAGGTGGTTCCCAGTCTCTTGATGTCTGCTTGGAGGTCTCGACGCCAGGAGTTTCTCGGCCTACCTCTTTTCCTCTTTCCCTGGGGGTTCCATGACAATGCCTGCCTAGTGATACTGGAGGGGGGGGGGGGTGGTGTAAAATCAGTCATTTTATGAAGGAAAAAAATCCGATTTTTTACGACAGTACAGCGAAACAAACACATCGTTCGCGTTTCTTAAAAGTAAACCGTATTAGGTAAACTGTCACTGGATAATTTGCTCTAAGACTGGTATAGAAAAGTGGCTCTTCGCGGAGATACATGTATTAGCAAAACACGTTATGCGCTCCGATGTCAAACGACCTATAACTGGTCCTTTCTAGAAGTAGTAGTAAATAGCACCAAGGTAGGTCACAACTGAAAACCCAGCATGCGGTCGAGTCACGTTATTTAGATTTTACTACACGAATCTACACGGAACACACTGAAATCCTCATTTGAAGATTCACAGGTCGTATTGTTTTTCGATTCTCCTCAGTCGTTTTCTTATCCATAAAAAAAGAAGAAAAAAAAAAAGGAGAAAGTTTCCCACCCCGAAGTCAAGTCAAAGGGTCTATCTTGCGTTTTATCTGTGGCACTTTTCATCTGACCCCGTCGTGCGCGCAACGGGGTGCATCGCCCGTGAGAGCGACATGAATGAAGCCGCTTTAAAAATTTTAATTGAACGCAGCCGTTTTCAAAAGTAAAATTGCTGATCAAAACAACTGAAGCAAATTCCTGCCCCTCCTCTCAGAAGAGATGCACCCCGATGTGCACACGGCGGGGTGAAATGGAAAGAGGGACTGGCCCCTTCGACTCGGCTGCTGGATGGAACACATGGGTGTTTTTAACGATGGCTAAGAAGAGGGCTGATGACAATCGAAAACAAATACGTCCTGGGACAGCTTCCCAATGCGCAAAAGGCCATCGGGCCGACGTAGGCCGCCATTGACCCGCGCACGGCCGTGCGCGGGTCAATGGCGGCCTACGTCGTCCCGATGGACTTTTGTTCACTGGGTTAGAAGCAGTAGTGTGTTTTGTGTAGGAAAATCTAAATAGCGTGACTCGACTGCACGCTAGATTCTCTGATGTGACTTACCTTGGTGCTATTTACTACTACCCGTGTTACGAAGTGACCAATGAACTGCGCAACGACCATTCCATGCCTGTGATGGCAGCGGACAAGATAAAGCATAACACAGTTTGTGCCTGGAACAGATTATACCCCCTCCCATCCCCCCCCCTCCCCTCCGCCCCAAACCAATTCCCCCCCCCCCCCCTGCCTATCGAACAGTTGTTTCAACGTTTCCCTGTCGGTGCCTGCCACGCAGGTTAACCCCTTGACTGCTATTGACGATACGTTCGGTGGAAAAGAAGCACCTCTTTTCCGCCGTCAGTAGCAGGTACGAGGTTAAAGGTGTAAGTATGCCGGCGCTACTAGAAAAAAGTACAACCAAACCACGCCAGGTCGAAGACCTCATATTTCAGCAGAATTCCGTCCCATAAGTGTTTTCCATACACCGCACCTTTATGAACACGAAATGTAATTTTTCTAACACTCGTAAGAAACCTTGGATACTGACCCGTTCAGCGCCAGACTGTGTTTCTGCAATCTTCATCAATTCCAGGCAACAAAAAAAAAAAAAAAAAAAAAAAAAAAACCTAGATGCCCCAGTAAAATGGTTTCAAAGTGATGTCAGCAAGAGTTATAGATCCTCATGAGCCCCCGCAACTGCGGGGGCTCATGAGGATCTATACCTCTTGCAGTTGGGTGGTGTTCACATTTTCTCGGCACTGAACAAGTTAAATGTCTGAAGCGGAAAGTTCATCTCTCGGTCAAATCCTTCAAGGTCTGTCTGCCCTGTGAAGGCAAAGGTCAGCCTAGTACGTCCATTTTTGTGAAAAGCAACATTTTCATTGTGACGCAATGAAAATCTCGCTTTTCGCAACAATGGTCTTGATCTCTTTTTCCTTCACAGCGCAGAAGTCACTATATAATATTAGTTGTATTACGTCAGGCTTTGCAGTGGTTCTTGTCGCCTCGAGGGTCCGATCAGGGAGTTCAATATCAGACGGGGAAATCTTTCGATCAGGCTGAGACCCGAGACTTTTATCTCTGACACTGAACCCCCTGATCGGACCCTCGAGGCGACAAGAACCAATGGGAAAGCATAACTCGTGATACGATTTAGTCTTCTTAAAAAATACATACGCACAAAGTGCACCCTAAAAATAAAAATAAAAACTAGCTAAGTGTGACGTAGAAATTCAGGGGACGCAAATCTAAATGCTTTCGATTGGCGGACAACTATCTCGCGCTAACTGCATATGCCTAGAAATCTCTCAGGTATTGTCAAATTTAACAAACAATCCAGACCAAAAAGAAATAAGCAATCCAGACCAAATTCAATCCAGACCAATCCAGGCCACATTCCTTCTGCATCTGAAGATAAGTAGCAAATAATGTCTCTGTTTGTTTGTCTATTTTGACAAAGGGTATTTACCCGAAATATTAATACATTGTGTTGTACCGTTTTTTCTAAGCGTGTTTCTTTCTCCGTTGGGTACTTCTCTTCAAATTTAACACATTTTTGGTTATTGTTTTGCATGAAATTGGTATCGTAGGTCGTACACACCGCGTGCATATATTTATGTTCGTTGCATAGTCCCCTCAGCTTTTGTTTGTCTACCGGGATTGTGTCTGTGCGCACGGCCGTTTTGACCATGGTCAATACATGCAAACGAAAGGACTTCGCTTGAAATTTTCAATCGTTGCGGATATTATCTAACCTATCCATTTTTATTTTTATTTTTGGGGGTATGAAATTGGTACCAACAACACCTGCATACAGTTCTTTTTGTTATGTAACCTCTTCAGTTGTTTATCAGCATTTTTGTGCTTTTAGTGGTGGACTGAATGAAGATTTAGTTTGTACTGCGAAATGTGATTGGCCAAAGACTTATTAGGGGTAAAACATTTTGCTCAGCGAATACGTTGTCGTCGTAACATGTGATAAGCGTAACATGTGATAAGCGTAACATGTGATAAGATTCTACTTATCACGCGTTACGGGCGACCAGGGGGAAAAGGCGAATAGAGCTAGGCCAATCGAAAAAAGTGTACAGATTCTGAAAGAAGACAAAGTGGATTATAGCCCTCCTTTCATCTGCAAGGACCATAATTATGTACTGTAGTCTCATCCCAGTAAGCAAGGGTCCCCGGGCCGCAGTAGGCCGGAGGTCTTTTGCCCACTGGGATGAACCTATCAGCGCGGCTTCCGTCTGCAAGAGTTTAGGTTTTCCTGGCGACAGATTCTTGTAAGCCACATCTGTGTGTGTGTGTGTGTGTGGGAGGGGGGGGGGTGGTTCATGAGACTCTAGGCCTCTTGCATTTGGAAATGTCTGTCTGACAAACGCTGAAACCTGAAACTCTGCTGTCGATTAGATGAAAATGTCTACCTGGTGTCACACAAAGCGTGTTAGTTAATCATAGTTAGTTAGTTAGTTATTTGGGTTTAACGCCGAGCAGGCAACTAAGGCCATCTCATGGCGGGTTAGTTAATCATGAGAACCTATGCCTCTTGAAGATGGAAATGTCTGACTGACAAACACCGAAACCTGAAACTCCCCTGTCGATCAGATGAAAATGTCTCCACCGATCCTGGTGTCAACGCGAGTTAGTTAAGGTGGATTTCACCGAGGCTTTTAGAAATCAATAAGTGAGGGTGGTTTGAAAGAAAGGAACAAGGCCAAGCGCTAACTGACGCTCTGATGTAATCTACGAGTTCATTGTAGTTTTTCTTCCAGCGAACTTTCGCGCTCCAGCGGTAGACCGCCCACAGATTATGGCAAGAACACTGACTCTGGAGTCTTTTCCGGAGCGTAGCCTTCCTACTCTATGCTCCCGATAACCATCAGGCGCGCGACGGTTCACTACTGAGAAGAAACCCTATGATAATGTACGTATTACCGCCAACGTGCGCGCGGGCGCCTTTTGCGTTGGCCGCCGGTCGTGCATTTCACTGAACAACAACCTTGAGAAGGGAGTGTACCTGAAGTACAGACTAGACGGCTCTCTCTTCGACCTCCGTCGACTGAACGCCGGGACTAAGACCATCGAGAGACTGATCCCTGGAGCGCTGTTTGCCGATGACTGTGCGCTGATGGCGCACACAGAGTCTGACCTCCAGGCCATCGTCAACAGGTTCACGGCAGCCTCTCGACTGTTTGGCCTCACCATCAGTCTCAACAAGACCGAGGTCCTGCACCAACCAGCTCCAGGGATAAGAGCACCCCACCCAAAGTGTATATTGAACGCACCGAGCTGAAGACTGTCGACCAGTTCAGGTACCTGGGGAGCATCATCTCTTCCGACGGTACTCCTCCTCCCTCCTTGGCTTGACTTCGCGAACGAAGATTTTATAGGAGTTGCCCACGACGTCTGCAGGCTTGTTCGTGGCTACGGAGGCCAATCCGAGACAGGCAGGTTCGACCGCAGTGGCTGCAGGGGAAGGTCTGGCCAGGGTTCTGAGCTGCGGCATCTCTGTTTTTTCTCCTGAGCCGCTTGTCCTTAAGGCTAGCTCTGCGAGAGTCCTCAAAGGAGACAGCTGCCTTGTAAATGGTGGAGCGCCAGGTGTCACGGTCCGCAGCAAGCGAAGACCACTGCTGGTGGTCGATTTGGCAGGCACTAAGTGACTTCTTGAGACAGTCTTTGTATCTCTTCTTTGGTGCCCCTCTGTCACGGTGTCCAGTAGCAAGCTCGCCGAACAGGGTGATCTTTGGTAGGCGATGATCCTCCATCCTGGAGACATGCCCCGCCCAGCGGAGCTGTGTCCGCAGCAGCAAAGCCTCGATGCTCACAGTTTCAGCCTGTTGAAGGACCTCGACGTTGGTGACATAGTCACTCCAGTGAATGCCCAGGATGGTACGCAGGCAGCGCTGGTGGAAGCGTTCGAGGAGTCGTAGTTGGCTGCGGTAGAGGGCCCAGGACTCGGAACCATACAGCAGGGTGGTGAGGACCACAACTCTGTACACGCTGATCTTGGTGCCTGTTTTCAGCTGTTGATTGTGCCACACCCGCTTGAAAAGTCGCCCGAAAGCACTGTTCGCTTTTGCCAGCCTGCTGTCTAGCTCCTTGTCCAGCTTGGCGTCCGACGTGATAATGCAGCCAAGGTAAGTAAACTGGTGCACTGACTTTAGTTCAGACTCGCCAATGGTGATGTGAGGAGGGCGATACACTGTCTTGGGTGCCGGCTGATGGAGGACCTCTGTCTTTTTCAGACTGACCTCGAGTCCAAAGAGCTGGGCAGCATCTGCGAAGCAAGACGTGATGCGCTGCAGGGCTCTCTCTGTGTGTGCAAAGAGGGCAGCATCATCAGCAAAAAGCAGCTCACGAATCAGTTGGTCTAGGGTTTTTGTGTGGGCCTGCAGTCGTCTGAGGTTGAACAGGCTGCCATCGAGACGATACCTGATGTACACTGCATCGTCATCATCGAGGTCCACTGTGGCCTGCTTCAACATCATGCTAAAAAAGATGGTGAAGAGGGTCGGTGCCAGCACGCAGCCCTGCTTTACTCCGTTGAGAATAGGGAATGGTTCTGAGAGGTCATTGTTGAGTCTGACCTGGCCTTGCTGGTCCTCGTGTAGCTGGACAATCATGTTGAGGAACTTTGGCGGACAGCCAAGTCGCTCCAGGATCTGCCACATGCCTTGCCTGCTCACAGTGTCGAACGCTTTTGTTAGGTCGACAAATGTTACGTACAGCCCTTTGTTCTGCTCGCGGCACTTCTCCTGTAGCTGTCTCAGCACAAAGACCATATCGGTGGTGCTCCTGTTTGCTCTGAAGCCACACTGGCCCTCTGGGAGTTGGTCTTCAGCGATGGCAGGTACCAGCCGATTCAGGAGCAGCCTTGCAAGGATTTTCCCAGCAATGGACAGCAGGGTAATTCCCCGATAGTTGGAACAGTCAGACTTCTCGCCTTTGTTCTTGTACAGGGTGATAACGACTGCGTCACGGAGATCTTTTGGTAGTGTTCCTTCCTCCCAGCAGCAGAGAAAGAGGTCATGGAGCTTGTTGTGCAGTGCTGTGCCTCCATGTTTCCAGATCTCTGGCGGTATTCCATCAATGCCTGCTGCTTTGCCACTCTTGAGCTGGTGGATGGCTGTGAGGGTCTCTTCAGCGGTGGGCGGTTCGTCCAATTCAACCTTTACTGGGAGGTGTGGGATTTGTAGGATGACTGCTTCTTGAACAGTGCGCTCAGCGCTGAAGAGGCTCTGAAAGTATTCCGACCAGCGGTTCAAGATGGAGGTATTATCTGTGAGGAGTGCCTGGCCATTCGCGCTTCGCAGGGGACTTTGTACCAGGTGCCTGGGGCCATACACTGCTTTCAGTGCTTCGTAGAAGCCCCTGTAGTCACCATTGTCAGCACAAAGCTGGGTCCTCTGTGCAAGTCTGGTCCACCACTCATTCTGGAGATCTCTGAGCTTGCGCTGGAGACTGCTGCAGACGAGGCGGAAGGCAGACTTCTTCACAGGGCAGGAAGGCTGGGCTAGGTGGGCCTGATGGGCGGCTCTTTTTTTTGCTAGGTGTTCCTGGATCTCTACATCGTTTTCGTCAAACCAGTCTTTGTTCTTCTTTCTGGCGAAACCCAAGACTTCTGCAGAGGATTTTGCAATAGCAGTTTTCAGTTGTTCCCAAAGTGTTTCAGGGGAGGAGTCTACTGGGTCCGCTGTGTCTTTGAGCCTGCGCTGTAAATCTGTCTGAAAGGCAGCTTTCACATCGTCACGCTGAAGGCTGGCAACATCAAGCTTTTTCTTGGGGGGCCCCCATTTCTTGGGTTTTGGCTTGAAGTGGAGCATGAGTTTGCAGCGGACAAGGCGGTGGTCAGTGTGGCACTCTGCGCTGGGCATCACTCTGGTGAGGAGGACGTCACTGCGGTCCCTCTGACGCACTAGGACATAGTCGATAAGGTGCCAGTGTTTGGAGCGAGGATGCATCCAGGTGGTCTTTCGACTGTCCTTTTGCTGAAAGTAGTGTTGGTGATGACCAGTTGCTGCTCCGCACAGAACTCCAATAGTAGGCGGCCATTGTCATTGCAGTTCCCCACGCCATGCTTGCCGAGGACTCCTTTCCAGGCTTCAGAGTCCTGGCCCACTCTGGCGTTGAAGTCGCCAAGGATGATGACTTTGTCGTCTGCAGGGGTACTCTGTAGGAGGCTGCGCAGGTCAGTGTAAAACTTGTTCTTTTCAGCAGGCTCTGCCAGGAGGGTTGGGGAGTACACACTGAGAAGGGTGACGTGCTGCTGGTGTCTCAGTGGGAGGCGCATGGACATGATGCGGTCTGAGTGGCCCGTTGGTAGGTTTTCCAGCTTAGTCGCAATGGATGTCTTGACCATGAAACCCACGCCTGAAAGCCGTCTTTCTGATGCAGGCCTGCCTGACCAGTAGAGGGTGTACCCAGCACCAAGTTCTTGGAGGCTGCCTTCGTCCGGAAGGCGTACTTCGCTGAGCGCGGCGATGTCGATGTTTAACCTCCGCAATTCATGGGCAATGAGGGCGGAGCGACGTTCAGGGCGTCCGCTGTCTGCTTTGTCGAGCATGGTTCGGACGTTCCAGCATGCTACGTTGAGTCCGGTCGTGGTCGTCATGAGAGTGGATCCGTTATTCTTTCTTGTTTTTTGACCGCAGGAGAAGATGCCCGTTGACCGCGGCTAGCCAACTGGGCTTGCGAGGGGACGAGCTTTGGTTAGGCCACCTTTTCTAGGCCCCTCTCCGTGTGGAGCAAGCAGTGCTGTCCCTAGAGAAGGCTGCTTGGTCGTTCAGGGTGTGCCGAGTGATGTTGTCATCCCCAGGTCAACATCAAGCGACCAATATCCTGAACCGCCTGCATGCAGGTTTGAGACTGCGGCTTCCAGTGACATCTTTCACCTGCCGTTTCGCCCCTCGCCCGTCGCTACAGGACTTGGAATGGTCAGTGTCATGGTCCGTGGACGTTTCCTAAAGCCTGCGCGGTGGAGCTTTTTGGTGGAGTGCAGTGTGCGCAGTACTGGCCCCACCCTTTAAACCCTTGGTTCATCTGCCATGGCCTAGCAAGCTGGGACGATGGCATCGAGGTCCTCGGGTCGTAGGTTTTATATCAGACTGTCCTTGTCCTAGTCTCTGGCTCAAAAGCCTTCCCCGGAGACACGGGGGCTTTGATGTCAGGGGTTTCCTCCCTTAGCCTTTCCGCAGCCAAGCGGCCAGGCCTGCAAGGTACTACCGACAAGGAAATCGCAGCTCGCATCAGCAAAGCCAGCAAAGCCCTGGGTCGTTTGCGCACTCGTGTGTTGAACAACAACAACGTCAAGCTCTCCACCAAGATCAAAGTCTACACGGCAGTAGTCCTCTACGGCTGTGAGTCATGGACGCTTCCACATGAGATCTCTGCGCTCACTCATGTGCATCAAATGGCAAGACAAGGTGACAAACCTGGAAGTCCGACTGTGCTGGCCTAGTGAGTGTTGAAGCCCTGATCTTAAAGACACAACTTCGCTGGACAGGTCATGTCATACGCATGGATGATTCTCGCATGCCACACCAACTCCTGTATGACGCACTCTCAAAAGGCCACAGGAAGCAAGGACGGCCAAAGAAACGCGTCAAAGACTGCATAAAAGACAGCCTCAAGCACTGCGTCTTCCCGGTAAAGGAACTTGAAGCTCAAGACAGATCTGGCTGGCGTGCCGCCACCAGGAAAGCCTGCACGCTCTTTGAACACAATCGGCGCGAAATGATCACAAGTGCCAGAGCTCGCAGAAAGACAGCGTTGACTCTCCCCACAGCTATGTTCCAGTGCCCCCATTGCCCTCGCAGGTGTAGCTCCAGGATTGGCTTGGCCAGCCACACCCGCACTCACAAACAGAGGTCATGCACAATGACGACATCATCGGTTTTCGATGGTCTACCCATTATTATTACCGCCAACGTTTGCGGGCGCCTTTTGCATTGGCCGCCGGTCGAGCATTTCACTCCGGCAGTGAACACGATTCTGTAGGGGGAAAAAACAACGCCTCGACAAGAAACACGCCGACAACCAAAGGTTAGAAGTCACGGCCTGATCTTATTTCATGCGGCATCGTCTGTAGTGACAATGGCAACAATGGCAACAATGGCAAAAACGATGCTCGCATGCTCGCTCAGTCAACGCTCCTAGTCCGCAGTGTCCCTTAGACTGACTGTAACTAAATAGTCATTGACTGATGTAAACTGTTGGGCCTGCACTAAATGTGCAGTAAAGTATGCTGAGCAAAAGAAATGCGACATAAGTGCACAGAGACGTCGTGGTCAGTTGAGGATACCGCGAACTGTCTTCACTGTTCATTTTTCTCACCCCCCCCCCCTTTTTTTGTTGTTGTTGTTGTTGTTGCTGTTGCTGCGGTAATCGCTGTTGTGCCACCGGCAAGTTGTCGAGCAAAGCTGTAAATGACACCGATCAATAATTCTAGAAAATATCGGCGTTTCATCGAGGATAAGAAAACTGAAAAACAAACAAACACACAGTCGGTCTGCCTCCGGCATTAAAGATATCCGGTTCAATTGGTACTACTGAAATTACGCTTGTTTTTCGCTGTTCTGTGCAAGAACTGGCTGTCACCAGTGGCACAGAGAGCGCTGATGGGCTGGGAACCTCTTGGGCCAAGAATTATAACAGCAGCCTTTAGAACCAAGAAAAAGCTCAAGCTGAACGTCATCCAGTGTTATGCGCCCACCAATGACAGTGACGAGGAAGAGAAACAAGAGTTCTACAACCGACTCCAGAGTGCCGTGGACAAATGTGCGGAGCGAGACATCACCATCGTCATGGGCGATTTTAATGCCAAAATAGGGGAGGACAACACCGGATACGAAGAGGTGATGGGGAGACAGGGACTAGGCTCGGAGATGAGTGAGAACGGGGAGAGGTTTGTAGACTTTTGTGCTCTAAACCGACTTGTCATTGGAGGCAGCATCTTCCCACACAGAAGAATACACAAAGCAACTTGGGTCTCACCAGACCATACAACAGAGAACCAAATAGACCATATCTGCATTAGCAAGAAATTTAGAAGATCCCTTCAAGATGTTCGAGTGAGGAGGGGAGCAGATGTCGCCTCAGACCACCATCTGCTTACCTTAAGAATGAAGCTCAAGCTAAAGAAAAGCCGCACAGAGACAACAAGAAGACAGCGCTATAATGTAGGCCTCCTGAGAGAAACTGGAGTTAGAGAAGAGTTCAAACTGGTGCTGTCCAACCGGTTTCAAGCGCTACAGGAGCTAGTAAATGAAGAGGAGGCGGTCACCACAGAGCAGCAGTGGAAGGCAGTTAGAGAGGCGCTGAACTCAACCTGCAAAGACACTGTAGGGTTCAGGAAACACCACCACAAGGACTGGCTGTCGGCACAGACCTTGAAGAAGATAGAAGCGAGGAAGCAGAAGAAAGCAGCGGTCAACAACAGTCGCACGAGAGCAGCCAAAGTAAGGGCACAGGGGGAATACTCGGAAGCCAACCGCGAGGTGAAGAGGAGTATCAGGGCAGACAAGAGGGCCTACACAGACAGCCTGGCAGCAGAGGCAGAAAAGGCAGCAGGCAGCGGCAACATGAAACAGCTCTACGACATTACCAGAAGATTGTCGGGTAAGTATGGCCATACAGAAAGACCAGTAAAAGACAAAGAAGGCAAGCCTATTGCAGACAGAGCAGACCAACTCGACAGATGGGCCGAGTATTTTGAAGAGTTACTGAACAGACCTAGCCCACCCGACCCCCCCGACATCCAGCCGGCAGAGACCGACCTACCCATCAGCTGTGACAGACCCAGCCGGGAAGAGATCAGAAAAGCAGTGGCATTTTTGAAGAATGGAAAAGCAGCAGGGCCAGATGGCATCCCAGCGGAGTCTCTGAAAGCAGACCTAGAGACAACAGTTGAGATGCTGTACCCACTGTTTGGAAAGATCTGGGAAGAGGAGGTGATGCCAGCTGACTGGAAGGAGGGGTACCTAATCAAGCTTCCCAAGAAAGGCGACCTCAGCAAGTGTTCCAACTACAGAGGAATCACCTTGCTGTCAGTACCAGGAAAGGTCTTCAACAGGATCATCCTAGAGAGAATGAAGAGCTCCGTTGACCCCCAGCTGAGAGACCAGCAAGCAGGATTCAGGAAGAACCGATCATGTACAGACCAGATCGCCACTCTCCGCATCATCGTGGAACAGTCTCTGGAGTGGAGCTCCCCGCTGTACGTCAACTTTGTGGATTATGAGAAAGCATTGACAGCGTGGACCGAGAGACTCTGTGGAAACTCCTACGACACTACGGTGTACCCACAAAGCTCGTCCGCCTGATCAAGAGCAGCTATGATGGCATGACATGTCGCGTGATCCACGAAGGGCAGTTCACCAGAGAGCTCCAGGTCAGAACTGGTGTCAGGCAGGGGTGTCTGCTGTCTCCGTTCCTCTTCCTACTGGCCATAGACTGGGTCATGAAGATGACCACAGAGCACAGACGAAGTGGAATACAGTGGACACTGTGGACACAGCTTGACGACCTTGATTTTGCAGACGACTTGGCATTACTGTCCCACACTCATCAACAAATGCAGGACAAGACCACGAGGCTTGCTGACATCTCGTCCCAAGTGGGCCTCACCATTCACAAACAGAAAACAAAGACAATGAGGCTGAACGCAACCAGGGAAGAACCAGTCTTGCTTGCTGGCACCCCGTTGGAGGAGGTGGAGTCCTTCACCTATCTCGGGAGCATCATAGACAAAAAAGGCGGCACTGATGCAGATGTCAGAGCACGAATCGGTAAAGCCAGAGCAGCCTTTCTCCAGTTGAAAAAAGTGTGGAGTTCCAGAGAGCTGTCACAGCACACCAAAGTCCGGATTTTCAACTCCAATGTAAAAGCAGTTCTCCTATATGGAGCAGAGACTTGGAGATTGACAAAAACCACAGTCAACAGAGTACAGACTTTCATGAACAGTTGCCTTAGAAGAATTTTGAAAATCCACTGGCCAGAGAAGATCAGCAACGTCAGACTCTGGGAGAGAACAGAGCAGATAACAGCAGAGAATGAAATTGGGCGAAGAAGATGGGGATGGATCGGTCACAGTCTGAGAAAGCCAGCTTCCAGTATCACTAGGCAGGCATTGTCATGGAACCCCCAGGGAAAGAGGAAAAGAGGTAGGCCGAGAAACTCCTGGCGTCGAGACCTCCAAGCAGACATCAAGAGACTGGGAACCACCTGGAGTAGAATCGAAGGAGAAGCACAGGACAGGAGTTGCTGGAGGTCTCTCGTCGACGGCCTATACCCGGGTAGGGGTGACAGGCGTAAGTAAGTAAGTAAGTGCAAGAACTGATCTCAGTTTTGCTTGTGTTCGGGGCCATTGTTGGGCGGAAAAACGCGGCCGCGGCAACTGGGTCACCGCGGTTGACTCACATCTGCACGACCTAGTCAAGACCAAACAAGAGGATTTCTTCTCACAGAAAATGGCACAGTTTAACCCTTTTCATCCTGAAACACCCATTGCTGAAAATAATTTTGACTGATAGTTCAAGTTAGTCAGTTATGCCGAGCAGGCAAAAAAGCTCATCTCATGGGACTGATAGTTCAAGGGTGGTGCCAGAAAAGCTTGGCGCCTGAGCCCTGAGCAGTGAAATGCCAACAAAAACATTCATGAAAGTTTTATGTCTTCCTTTAACTCATTCAGCCCGACGCACCACAGCAAAACATGAGTGGATCAGCATGATAGTTCAAGGCATCAAGCTATTCTGGCACCACCCTTGAACTAAAACAGTTGATCTCCTAATCTCTAATGCTATACAGGATGACAAGCAAATGTTACAAAATCAGCCTCATGATGTTTTGGGTCAATGTAGCCGATACACCACCACCCACTGCACATAGCAATATAGACTTTTAGATTCCGGATAAGACATGAAATGACAGAAATGACATTTCCGACTCAGAATCCAGGCAGTTCACTTATGGAAGACTGGTGAAATATTCTTTAAGTAAGCCCTGGATTCAGAGTCAGGAATGTCATTTTTTCTGCCCACTGCACACTTCTCAGAGTTATTTAAAAAAATGCCAGAGGACACAATGACGAGATCCAAAGGTCATATATCAGTATATTATACTTTATAATCAATTTACTGTAGACAATGTTTGATCGGATCCAGGCTGAAAAAAAAAGGCGTTATTTAAAAAAATTCGTTAAGGTGAAGTGAACTGTATTACTGTGGCGGTACACATAATGGCCGCAATGCTATTTTTCATTAACAAATTCTCCCCCATGACCCCAAATTTTGAAGTTGCCCTCTGAAAGATTTATTACAATTCTAGAGACTGATCAAGCATGATAATTCAAGGGTGGTGCCAGAACAGCTTGATGCCTTGAACTATCATGCTGATCCACTCATGTTTTGCTGTGGTGCGTCGGGCTGAATGAGTTAAAGGAGGACATAAAACTTTCATGAATGTTTTTGTTGGCATTTCACTTGCTGATTCGTGGCATGAGTATCAGTCGCACCTTACTGTGCTACAGCCGCGCTCTGTCGTCACTGAAACTTGCAGCGTTTTGGGCAAACAAGCCATCTCGGCCTCGGAGAACAGCAGCCCGTCTGTTTGCCATTTCTTTGCTTCATCCGTAGTACAGTCTTTCATCTGCAAGAGGCCTAGATTCTCATAAGCCCCTGCAGCGGCAGGCGTACATGAGAATCTAGGCTTCTTGCCTGAAGAATCATTGGCCCACACGTTTTTGGGTTTCCAAGTCATACGGGCGCTATTCTGCTGCAACTCTACTTTCTCTTAGCAGTAGCTGATCCCTTGTGTAAGGGCGTGGGTTTTTGCTGAGAGAGTGAACTCGCACGCAAATGCTACCAGTCAAAGCGAAACACTAATAAGAAAATACAACAACGTTAGGTTCCTCCGGTTCCTTAGCACCCGCAGTGTTGGAC
Organism: Semisulcospira habei; assembly: GCA_036245525.1. Taxonomy (NCBI): domain Eukaryota; kingdom Metazoa; phylum Mollusca; class Gastropoda; family Semisulcospiridae; genus Semisulcospira; species Semisulcospira habei. The sequence goes on along the minus strand of BTPG01000005.1, from coordinate 149,595,616 downwards.
AAGTATGCAAGCCTTTCAATTAAAGAGACCGAGTAGGCCTACATCTTTGATCGCCCTTCTCTAGAAACTAACTAACATTGTGAGGACTGAAACAGGGACTGTACTCACGTGTTTGGCAGAGACATGGCCGCGCTGACTCTCCGTGCAGCCGGCCAATGCCGCTCAGTGATTGAATGAAAGTCCGTTCGCTGCGTGTGCCCCGCGGAGGCCGGATTTCTTCGGCAAAGACAGATCCCCGCTGCACGAGGCACAGCTTCTCATGGGCTCCTACATCCGCAGGGGCTCATGAGAAGCATTGCCTCTTTGTAGAACTGGAAGACCATCATTTTACGTCCTCTGACTAACCACAGCCTCTCCTGCTGCTAGGATACGCCTTGCCGTGACAGCGCGCTTGTCTGCACTCCCGCGACTTACTGCTTATCTGCACATTGATGATTGGGGTCTCTCCCCCTTTCCAACTTGAGTGTGTGCTGTGTGATGGTCAAACAAAAGTAACCCCTTCGCCGCCAGCGTACAACGGATGTAAGTGTATAGAGCCGACATGAGACAAAGAACTTTTATTTTTAAGTCATGAGGCCCCCGCTTCTGCGGGACTGCTCATGCCGACAGTTCAGTCTTAGTTGATCAGTCTTGCAGCCTGAGTGAGCCACTGTGTTGTAATAAGGAGTCATTTCAGTAGCCCTAGCAGTGAAAATTCAATCAGTAAAACATTTGTAAAGATTGCCGGCCTTGATCGCTGGAATTCGAAGCTTTTGATGTACGTTTCGGCATGGCAATGACTGACTGAAAGTCGGTCGGCCTTCAGTGACTTCCGAACAGTTAGCAGTTCTTCAGTTGGCCGCCGGCCGTTCATGAGTCATGTACTTGTAGCCGGCGGCTGTAGAACACGGTCCGTGTTATCAGTTCAAATTTCAATAAAACATTGACTCAGTCGAAAGTCGGCGAAACTTCTGTTGCTACTATTGCTTGGCAAATGAAACTGGTCAGGCGGCCCTTTTTTTCGACAACACGCGTTGCTTTAACGACTCGATGCCCGGGCGACGCCCAACACTGAGCAGGACTGTGAGTTCGACTCGACTTTGACTTATGTGAAATGAAGGCCGGCCAGATGGCACCAAGCTAATCTGGCACTACCCTTGAATTATCATGGTCACTGAGTCTATCTCTTAAGCCGGTGGATACATAGTCGAGTCGTTAGGTGACACTGACCGCTAACATTTTGCTGGACGAAATGCTGCCGTGAGGACTAAATGAGTTTTAAACGAAACGTCAGCCGTAGTTTTGGCACTTACTACTGCCGGCGGCAACAGCCCCCACCCCCCCCCCCCCCCCCCCAAAAAAAAAAAAAAAAAAAAAAAAAACAAACAAACAAACAAACAAAAAACCAACAAACAAACAAACAAAAACAAAAAAAAACAAACAAACAAAAAAAAAAAACCAACAAACCACCACCACCACCAACAACAAACAAAACCAAAACAACGACAAAAAACCCCACAGAACAGCTTGCTACGCGGCCGAGAGCCACTGTTTGCTTTCAGCTGCACCTTTTAGAGCGAAGGAAGTCACTGATGGCAAGCTTCCACTGAGATCACTGAGCGGCAGGTGGGAAAGATAAAATATGTGGTTGTTTGTTCAGCGATAGATTTTTTTTCTTTTATGCCGTTTCACTCAACTGTAAAGAGCAGTGGCGTAGGAAGTGACCCCCCCCCCCCCACCCCAGCCAACCCACATCCCTCTTCCTCCCGAAAAGATAGAGGGGGGTGGGGGGAGGGGCAGACATAGTATCCAATGCCCTGGCTGTGTCTGTTTCCTACGGCCATCTGTTGTACAGGTAATCAAAGACTGATCGTGTCCTACCCCCAGCCGGGTCTGCCCTGGGGGCTTGGGTGGGGTTAACTACTTTTTAGTTCCCAGGGTCACCCTGGTCAGCCCCACAGGGTGGGGTTTCACCTCTATTCTGGGGCATGTGTTTCTGTCTACCCTTGGTCCATTCACCTGTATTTTCCATTTTTAAACTCTCCCTACTGTCTGCGCTGCCTGTAGCTCTTGATATTCGATGTTAGTGTAAATGGTCTTAGCATTATTTAGGCCCCATGTAGTAGGTTTATTTAACGTATTAGACCGGCTGGCGACAAACATTTAATATTCTGTTTAGGTTTTTTTTTTTTTTTTTTTTTTTTTTTTTTTTTTTCACAAGCAGTGGCAGGCACGTCCTGAGAAAGTCTTGTTGCTGTCGGGACGTTAAGCAATGTACAATCAATCACTGATCGTGTCCTGAACATGGTCGACTACGCAACGATCATCCCATGCCTGTGGCGGTAAACTCACAGTGAAAATGCCAGGGGACCCAGGTCAGTTTTGCTTGTTCAAGTTTATCGGCCGAAGTTTGTCACGAGCGGCGTCAGTAACTGACATAGAAACAGTGTCATGGGCTACAACCTATAAAACTGGCTTGTTATTCATGTCCAACCTTTACTAAGTTGGGACAAGTACAATGCAATTTGTTTTTCCAGTCTAGCTTTCAGTACCTCAGTAAGCAAACCATCGTTTTCGGGCCTACATCGGCCCGATGGCCTTTTAACACATTGGGAAGCCCAAAGTCAAGTTCATCTTGGTCAATTTCAGTTTCCTCTAAAGTCAAAAGATGTGAATGCAGTAAACAGGGACAATAGGTTACATGAATTAAACATGATGAGTTATTACTCCTTTGAAGTAAGTCTTGCGGTATTCAAGCAGCAGTCGAATGAAGGTGTTTGCAGAACCAGTGTATGGTCATTGCTCCTGAAGGTGCCAGTGTAGAGACGTTAAAAAAAAACCTGATGTATGTAGTAGCAAGCGGAACCACAGAAATCCCCCCCCCCCCCCCCCCGAATAAAATATAAAAAATAAAATAATAAAATAAATAAATTAGTAAATAATAATAAATAAAAGAAATAAATAAAACTAAAACAAAACAACACCCCCCAAAAAAAATAACAAACAACTAAACAAAAAACAAACAAACAAACAACAAAACGAACAAGCAAAACAACAACAAACAAACAAACACACAAAAAAACACAAAACAAACCGACAACAAAGAACCCAACAAACAAAACAATACAAAAGACAAACAAACAAACCCATCCACGACAAGTCAAGATCTGCTATTCAGTTAGTCTCCAGACTCGAGTTTGCACTGCCGTGAACCTATACAGTCTATAACTCAACGGACAGAGAAAAAAAGGTCCCTGAATTCCGGCAAGTGTGGGTGCGAGTCAGTTATCATCAAGCTGTCGTGAGAGATATCTGGCACATATCAAACCCCGTTGCGACCGTATTTCCTCCCCTCCTTTTGGCTCCTGCGGCTCTTCAGTTCACGGATAGTACGACTGTGTCTTCACTTATACCGTGTATACACTATTTAGTTATAATCATTTTTTACACTTTATTATCACTAGGCTGTTGTTTTTGTTTTTTTTGTTTCAATTTTTTTCTCTCTTAATAAAGTTTCATTTCATCTCTCTTTCTCTCTCTAAGAATGTTGTAGTCTAGCAAGGACAAACACGAAAAAGAGGCCTGTGCGCCTATTGTTTCCCCCAAAAATGCGCTAACCCGTACACGCACTAAAAATTGCTAGAGTTCATTTGTTTTTAAATGAAGTTGATGTGAATTTCAATGATTTCACACAAGTTCACCTTATTTTTTGCGCACGCAGTCAAGGAGACAAGGGACAAAAAAAAAGGAAAGTGAGAAACGGGACGGCTTCGCCTGCCGTCCGCTGTAATATAAACAATTCCGCGATAACGCGGATGCTAAGGAGCTCGTGGGGCCATGTGTTTTTGGAGCTGTAGGGACTACCTCAGTTCGGAGTAATCTCTGTGTCCGTTGAGTTATGGACTGTATAGGGAGCATGAGCATCGCGCTATTCTACGCCGCAGAGCCCGGACGGTCGTCGAATCGCGCGTGTTGACAGCCATGGGTGTCTGGTTTGGTGGTCGCGATTTTATCCCAGCTGCGTAAACATAGCAGCATAGAGACAACACTTGCCAGCAAGATACATAGGCCTTTGGGGGACAGCCAAGTCGCTCCAGGATCTGCCACATGCCTTGCCTGCTCACAGTGTCGAACGCTTTTGTTAGGTCGACAAATGTTACGTACAGCCCTTTGTTCTGCTCGCGGCACTTCTCCTGTAGCTGTCTCAGCACAAAGACCATATCGGTGGTGCTCCTGTTTGCTCTGAAGCCACACTGGCCCTCTGGGAGTTGGTCTTCAGCGATGGCAGGTACCAGCCGATTCAGGAGCAGCCTTGCAAGGATTTTCCCAGCAATGGACAGCAGGGTAATTCCCCGATAGTTGGAACAGTCAGACTTCTCGCCTTTGTTCTTGTACAGGGTGATAACGACTGCGTCACGGAGATCTTTTGGTAGTGTTCCTTCCTCCCAGCAGCAGAGAAAGAGGTCATGGAGCTTGTTGTGCAGTGCTGTGCCTCCATGTTTCCAGATCTCTGGCGGTATTCCATCAATGCCTGCTGCTTTGCCACTCTTGAGCTGGTGGATGGCTGTGAGGGTCTCTTCAGCGGTGGGCGGTTCGTCCAATTCAACCTTTACTGGGAGGTGTGGGATTTGTAGGACGACTGCTTCTTGAACAGTGCGCTCAGCGCTGAAGAGGCTCTGAAAGTATTCCGACCAGCGGTTCAAGATGGAGGTATTATCTGTGAGGAGTGCCTGGCCATTCGCGCTTCGCAGGGGACTTTGTACCAGGTGCCTGGGGCCATACACTGCTTTCAGTGCTTCGTAGAAGCCCCTGTAGTCACCATTGTCAGCACAAAGCTGGGTCCTCTGTGCAAGTCTGGTCCACCACTCATTCTGGAGATCTCTGAGCTTGCGCTGGAGACTGCTGCAGACGAGGCGGAAGGCAGACTTCTTCACAGGGCAGGAAGGCTGGGCTAGGTGGGCCTGATGGGCGGCTCTTTTTTTTGCTAGGTGTTCCTGGATCTCTACATCGTTTTCGTCAAACCAGTCTTTGTTCTTCTTTCTGGCGAAACCCAAGACTTCTGCAGAGGATTTTGCAATAGCAGTTTTCAGTTGTTCCCAAAGTGTTTCAGGGGAGGAGTCTACTGGGTCCGCTGTGTCTTTGAGTTCCTCAACATGATTGTCCAGCTACACGAGGACCAGCAAGGCCAGGTCAGACTCAACAATGACCTCTCAGAACCATTCCCTATTCTCAACGGCGTAAAGCAGGGCTGCGTGCTGGCACCGACCCTCTTCACCATCTTTTTTAGCATGATGTTGAAGCAGGCCACAGTGGACCTCGATGATGACGATGCAGTGTACATCAGGTATCGTCTCGATGGCAGCCTGTTCAACCTCAGACGACTGCAGGCCCACACGAAAACCCTAGACCAACTGATTCGTGAGCTGCTTTTTGCTGATGATGCTGCCCTCGTTGCACACACAGAGAGAGCCCTGCAGCGCATCACGTCTTGCTTCGCAGATGCTGCCCAGCTCTTTGGACTCGAGGTCAGTCTGAAAAAGACAGAGGTCCTCCATCAGCCGGCACCCAAGACAGTGTATCGCCCTCCTCACATCACCATTGGCGAGTCTGAACTAAAGTCAGTGCACCAGTTTACTTACCTTGGCTGCATTATCACGTCGGACGCCAAGCTGGACAAGGAGCTTGACAGCAGGCTGGCAAAAGCGAACAGTGCTTTCGGGCGACTTTTCAAGCGGGTGTGGCACAATCAACAGCTGAAAACAGGCACCAAGATCAGCGTGTACAGAGCTGTGGTCCTCACCACCCTGCTGTATGGTTCCGAGTCCTGGGCCCTCTACCGCAGCCAACTACGACTCCTCGAACGCTTCCACCAGCGCTGCCTGCGTACCATCCTGGGCATTCACTGGAGTGACTATGTCACCAACGTCGAAGTCCTTGAACAGGCTGAAACTGTGAGCATCGAGGCTTTGCTGCTGCGGACACAGCTCCGCTGGGCGGGGCATGTCTCCAGGATGGAGGATCATCGCCTACCAAAGATCACCCTGTTCGGCGAGCTTGCTACTGGACACCGTGACAGAGGGGCACCAAAGAAGAGATACAAAGACTGTCTCAAGAAGTCACTTAGTGCCTGCCAAATCGACCACCACCAGTGGTCTTCGCTTGCTGCGGACCGTGACACCTGGCGCTCCACCATTTACAAGGCAGCTGTCTCCTTTGAGGACTCTCGCAGAGCTAGCCTTAAGGACAAGCGGCTCAGGAGAAAAAACAGAGATGCCGCAGCTCAGAACCCTGGCCAGACCTTCCCCTGCAGCCACTGCGGTCGAACCTGCCTGTCTCGGATTGGCCTCCGCAGCCACGAACAAGCCTGCAGACGTCGTGGGCAACTCCTATAAAATCTTCGTTCGCGAAGTCAAGCCAAGAGAGAGAGAGAGACATAGGCCTACAGATTCTTATGACCGCGCCTACTCCTACTCCTTGCAGCTGTCGAAGTTTTGCCTGTGTTCTTCATCACCACAACATGATTAAACTACGTAAACATAGCAGCATGAAGATAATTCGATTCAAAAACACATTTAGCTTCTCATAAGCCCCCGCACTCTGCACGGAACTCATGAAGATCTATGCCTCTTGGGGAGTTTTGTCTTTGGTTATGGGCGAACATTGCTAGGCAGTGAATGCCATCCGTCTGATGTAAAAACAAGAATATATTTATCCTCGTGAAAGTATGCGGTAACGGTGGAATGAATGTTTCTTGATAGGTTCAGTTGTCTCTGTGCACATCAGACGGAACAGAGAATCTTCTGCCGTACCATCTGACGGCAGTTCCGCTGAAAGCCTTTACAGCTGGCTCTAGCCTTGTACTGCCCCCCAGCCCTCAACCAAATAAACAGCCCAGTCCAAGCCCATGTCAGTATATATTTTTTATTTGAAACCTGGCTTTTAAATTTCTGAGTTTTAAGAAGTGGAGTGAACCCGCCCGTATATGTGCCTCAGCATACCCAATTATATTCCGTAGTGAACCCGACTTTACCAGAACGAAAGAGGGGGGAAAAGTGTGTTCATTTATATGGTCAATGATGTACGGTTACTGAAAAACAAAAGAAACAGCTGAAACTCACTGCAAACCACAATAGCGCATCTCCCTCCCCCTCTCCCACTCAGCCTGGAAATCAAAATTGTGTGAACTGAAAAAGCAAAACTTAGGCACAGATTCTCATGGGTCAGTCACGGTCCTGTAACTTGCATGACGGACTCCAGAGGATCTATGCCTTTTCCCATCTGTAGAAAGGGTCACTATGCCACTGTACTAGATTTTCTCACTAATGCGCACCTCATGTCTGAAATAAACATAGATCCTCATGGCGCCTGCAGATGCGAAAGCTAATGAGAATCATGCCTCTTGCCTGCCTCTATTATTATGCTGGTCTGTGCGTGGAAGAAGCAGCGCGAG